>APFE030325456.1:62551-100129 GCA_000404065.3 Pinus taeda
GAGTATGTTCCCTCCAAGGAATAGGTTGCTGATATATTCACCAAACCACTGCCCAGGGAGACATTTGAATACCTCAGATAGAAATTGGGAGTAGTAGATGCATCATCCTGTTGTTAAAAATTATTTATTTCAGAGAAAAGTGGGTGTACGCGAGTTTCATGAAGAGCATCCACGTACATACGCCTATTTCTATAGGTACAATAGTGTATATGTTGGTTTGAAGGGAATCAGTGAGGCCAGACTCAGGATGAAAAGAGTCTGATATGAGTTTGACAGAGACCATCTAGCATAGGTTCAGGGGGAGCATTTACTTCTAATAATGCATTGTTGGCATTATCTTAGAAGATCTTGGTACTACTTCAATTGTTTTTGATTCAGGTGGAATAGGTGCAGAGGGAGATCATGGTTGCTGGTCTAAATGATGATTGACAGATGCTGTTGAAGATAGTTGTTGATGACTATCATAGTCTTGTTGTAGATATTTCGTCTCTATGTCATGTATTTATTTTATTATCAAGGTCATGTAACGGCCAATTTTGGTTTCCCCACTGTGCTTGGGATGGATAATGTAATGTTCTTGTTTTATCATGTGTAAACTTTTGGTGTATCTCCACTTGGTTGGGTGAATGAGTCAATATTGGTATATCCCCACTTGGTTGGGAGATGGATGTATGTATGAGTCATTGGTGATAGGAAGGTAATTTATATTGTATAGAGTCATGTCTTTCTTGTAGAACATCTTCTTGCAGCCCTTGCCTATAGTCAGGGGGAGCATGCATAGCACAGGAGAGCAGAGATTTCAGCATGCACTCAGGGGGAGCATAACCCTTTTCCCTTGATTACAAAGGGAGAGAGTGACGTGGGGTTGCCATCAAGTCCAAACGGGGAGATTGTTGGCATTATGGCATAGGTTTGGCACTATGAAATAGGTGTTGTCCTTGATGGCAACTCACTCAGATGACAGATCATAATTCAGACTCTCAGAATAAAAGGAAAAGAGATATACACAGTTTCCATTTAACCAAGTCGTGTATACACGCGTGATCGTTGATCAAAAGTCGCGCATGCGTATGCATGCACTTTCATGCACGGAAAAGTGCGTACATGTGGGAAAAATTATTTTTATTCCATGGTATTTGGACCTATGGTTTTGGACCATGGTATCTTGTCCGAAGTGTTGAACCCAGATATTGGTTCTAAGTGGTTTTGGACCATGCTATTGAGTAAGGCCTAAGACTATAAAAGGCGAAGGAGATCACTAGGCAAAGGCATTCACTCAAGCATTGAATATCTTATGAAAAGCAAGATCTAGAATACTGGTCATTGGGTTATGGTGCATAGCTTTATCTGAACCAAGGAGGAACCTGAGCGCTAGAAGAAGGACAAGTTCTATTGATGGGTCAAGATCTTAAGGCTTGAATAGTAGTATCTTTCTGTGATTTTGATCTATTATATTTGGTGCATGACTTGATCTATAAATTTGATAATCTGGGTATGACTAATGTCTGAATATTTGAAAAGGGAAAATTGTATTTTTTAGATCTGTATGTAGGTTCAGCTTAGTAAAGGTGTGGATACACGCAGGTTCAGTAATTCAAAACAACATATACGTTGGTTTTCCTTAATACAAAAGCATATGCACATAGGTTCCACACATTAAAGTAGCGTACATCTCATAAAATATGTTTTAGATACTTTGGTTTATTGCTGCAGTGTTCTGGGTTCAGGATTGGTGTCTGGTTACTGTTACTGTTTTCTGGTTACAACATTCAGAGAAGTGATTGTTTGAATCAATTTTTGATTGGTGCAAAGGAGATTGGTTGATGCAGATATATTTGATATTTGATTGATGTTATTGATGGACCCAGTATGAAAATTTATGAAACGTGGTCCCAGGTAGAAAAGAGAAGGTTATAGTCTTCTGTAGGTTAGCACCTACGTACTAGTACATCATCTAGTACAAAAGCTAAGGGGGTTGTAGCTCCCTTCCATGAGAAGCTGGAGAACAAGAGAAGGTTGTAGCCTTCTACAGGTAGAAGCCTGCGTACTGGTATAAGACTGCACCAGTACAGAAATATTGTAAAATGAAGTTTCTTATTAAAATAAGATAGAGACGAATTATAGCAGGTGGTTTTCACCAACATTGGGTTTCCACCTTATATCTTGTGTTCATGTGTGTGATGATCTGTTCTGTTTTACTGCACCTGTTCACTGTTCTTATGGTTAATGAAGTTTTGATGCACTAAATTAAAGATCAACATTTAATGGATTAACTGAATCATAAATTTTACTGATATACGTTGTTTTCTTTAGACACAGTTGCATATATACGCAGATTCCCATAACTAAAGTAGCGTATATATATTTGAGTGTGAAAATGAAAATTGTTTGGTTTGATAATACTGATTCACCCCCCCTCTCAGTATTATTTCCAATAGAATACAGGCAACTTCTTAGTTTTATTGTTTCAAAAGATGGAATTCATCTTGATCCTCTCAAAGTCGAGGCTATTGTTGATCTACCCCCTTCCTTATGTTGCATCAATTACAGAGTCTGCAAGGGAATGCGAATTTCTTTCGTCGCTTTGTGCCTTATTATGCTGAGCTAGCTTCAGGGTTCTCTTGGTTTCTTAAGCAAGGAACTCCATTCATGCCCAAAAATCTTTCAATGACTTAAAAATTGTCCTCATTAATGCTCCTTTGCTGCACCCTCCAAACTATCATTGTGATTATTTCCTCTAGCTAGTTGCAACCTCTAGTGCCATTGCTATGGTGTTGGTACAAGACAATGACGAAGGTCATGAACATGTTATTTATTACCTTAGTCACAATCTCCTCGATCCTAAGATGTGTTATGTTCATGTCGAGAAGTTGGCTTTGGCTATCGTTCAATTTGTTCAACGCTTTCGGCATTATATTCTCCTCCACACTACAAATGTGATTTCTGGGTGTAACCCCTTGACTTACATTTTGAATCGTCAGTTACTTGGGGGAAAGTATTCTAAATGGATTTTCATCCTCCAAGAATTCGATTTGGTGTTCACTACTGCCAAAACCAAGAAATCACTTTTATTTGCTGAGTTGATTTTCTCTCTTCCCTCTACTTCTCTTCCTGCTAGTGTTGATGAGCAGCTCCCAGATTAGACTCTTTTTCTGAATAACACTCTCGATCCTTAGTACAATTATATCATCATGTATCTACAAACATCCACATTCCAGTCTGCATTGACCAAGGATGATCGCCGATGCATTCAACACAACCCCAACCCTACTGCATCATTGGGGATACCTTCTAACGCATTGGTGTTGATTCAATTCTTTGTCGATGTTTAACTCTCGATGAGGCTGAAAGAATTTTGAATGCCTGAAATTATGGCACATGTGGCAATCATCTATCTGGCTATGCCACTTCTCAAAAGATACTCTACTCTGGCTATTTCTGGCCCTCTATATTTAAGGATTGCATCCTTGTTGTTCGCAAATTCCATGAGTGCCAGATTTATTAATGGAAAATGCACGTCCCACCCACTCACCTTCACCCCATTATTACCATTAGTCCCTTTGCCAAATGTGTCATTGACTATATGACATGTAACCCTCGTTCAGCTGGGGGCATGGTTATATTATCGTTGCAATGGATTACTTCACCAAATGGGTCGAAGTGATGCCTACATATTCAACTGACGATAAAACAATGACACAATTTCTATTCAATCCTGTTATTTCTAGGTTTGGAGTGCCTTAAGCCATTGTCAGTGACCATGGCTCCCATTTTCATGATTACATGATGGTTGAGCTGACTTCTACATTGGGCTTGCATCACAATGGCTCAACCCCGTATTACCCTTAGGCCAACGGCCAAGTTGAAGTTGTAAACAAAGTTTTAGTTACGATGCTTCAATGCACCATTGGGATGCACAAATCTAATTAGCATATCATGCTTTTTTCACCTCTGTGGGCTTACTAAACCTCGACCAAAGACGCAACTGGATTCACACCTTTCTAGCTTGTCTATGGTCTGGAAGCAACTTTACCGTTTGAGTGTGAAATTCCCTCATTCAAATTGGCTGTCGAATTACTCCCTGAAACCTCGCCTCAAGAAGAGTGTCTCTTGTATTTGGAACAACTGGATGAAACATGTCGTCTCACTTCTTTAGTCATAGAAGCACAGAAAAAGCAGGTTAAGTCCAATTTTGATCACAGTCGGTTTCTCCTCGTGCTTTTTCTAAGGGCGATTTGAACCTGGTATATGACCAAGCTAATGATTAGCTGGGGGTAAGTAAATTCGAACCCATGTGGCATGGGCCCTGTATTGTTAAACGTGTGTTAGAAAAAGGGGCCTATGAGCTAATTGATTATGAGGGAAACCCCTTGGACAAGCCCCACAATGGGCTGTATCTCAAAAGGTACTATGCCTAAGTCAACTCGCATGATTACTTTTGTACATAAGTGTGTTATTCATTTTTGTGCAAGTTTGGTTTAGTGTGTTTTTTTCAGGCATATTTCCTACTTATTATGTCTTCACCTACCTTGCAGATGTCTATGACTCCTTACGTCAGTTTCACTAATGGTGCTTTTCGTAGTACCCAGAATCTATGTTTCGCAGCATGGTTATCTACGCTCCTAATGGTGAGTTGATTGATCTTCAAGGTATTTGTTTGGGTCAAACAACTAATAACATTGTTGAATATAGCGTGGTTATCAAACTCTTGTTAGAAGCCATCGCTCTTGACATTCGAGAAATAATTGTTAACCTTAATTCATGGCTTGTTGTTCTTCAGCTCAATGGGCAATATTCCGTCAGAAACCCTCACATATTGAGAATGTATTTGCATATTCGTCTATTGGAAAGAAATTTTGAATACATCATATTTCTAGGCATATGAATACATTAACAAATGCATTAGCTAATTATGTGTTATACAGACATTTGCGAAATATGTGACAAAAAAAAAACATTGTATCATAGTAAAACAAGAAATATAGATATATAGATATATATATCTATATCTATATATATATATATATATATATGTGTGTGTGTGTGTGTGTGTGTGTGTGTGTGTGTGTGTTGTGTGTGTGTGTGTGTGTGGTGTATGTCGATAATGTTGGAGTGTCATGCATCAAAACCCAAAAATAATATATGTGTTCAGTACATCCATGGCTCGTAGGCCTCAAAACTATAAATGTTAAAACTATGGACTACTCGGCATGGTGCTCATGATAGCATGTCACTTCTTGTACTACTTGAGTTAGTAAATAACGAATTTGATCTGACACTCCCACTGTTTGCCACTGATATTGGCATGGAATGTCCACCATTCGGGCATACTCTGGGATGCCTCTGGTTAGGTTATTGAGATTTCGCGCAATCTCCTCCTCATTATTGACTCCTTCCTGATAAGGAGTGATCTTAAACTATCAAGCGACACGTCTAACAATTGGGGACATCTTGGCTGGTCGCTCTGGTCCTACATCTACAATTACAAAACCAAAGTGTCATGAATGCATATATTTAAAAAAAATAAAAAATCAAATTTTTTTTCTTACCTCCATCATCAATAGCAACATGTCATGATCGTCGCAGAAGTTAGTACTGCTATATGGCCAATCCTCTTCCACAATCAGCTAATGCCTTAGCCACACAAAGAAGGTGAGCTTGTATGACATATGCTGGCCCCCACTGGTTCTGGGCATCAGTTCACTCTATCAGACCATCCGTGGAACTCGTGGTAATGGGGGATTTACCTCTGCCAATTGATAGTGGAATAGTGGGATCTGTTCCAAAAACAAGGTCACCATAACAAAACCATATCCAAACTACCTTAGGTTTCTTGCCTTGGCTTTGGATAATTGGCGCTTCATGTTCACCTTCATGGCTTCTGCCCAGTTGAAGATGGTGGGCGCCATGCAGTCTACAACATACTAGAAGTTGGAGTTGTTGGACTCATGCAATGCCTGAACCCCAAAAACTCTATTTATGGTCAAGATCATCACTTTCAATACAACGTCGTTAGCACTCATGATATCAACCTTGCCACTTTTTTATTTCAGCACTTTTGGACAATGTTCTACAAGCAACATGTTCACACTTGCCATAATGGACCCCATGCAGATTGACTGGTTCCCCTCTTTAGGACAGTCTGGTGATGAAGTAGATGTCTGAAGTCTCTAGCTCCAGCTCTTGGTCTCAGACCAAAAAGACTTCCTATCCAACATCCCAAATACTAATCAAGTATTATAACAGCTCAGGTTGAGCCCGAAGACCTGGCGTAAGGAATAATTTGTGGAGCTCATAGTTCCTTAGAGCATCTAGACAGTTTGGATCCACCAATGTCTATGCATCAATTGCCTCGTGCTCATGTTCTTCCCAATCAACCATTTTTTCACTGTATTTTGCCTTACAAACACCATGTATTCAAGTCAACATTATCCTTGGACCAAGAAATTTCGGATTTGTAGTAAAGAAATTGAGCAAAAATGAATTTTTTCTTCTCTCTGCACCGGCGCGACTATTTTAAAAATAGTATCACTGACGGCATAGGTGTCTATGCTTTTAACCCTTGATTGGTGCTATCCTGAGCTTGGATCTCATGCCGATCGAGGGAGAATTTTTTTTCCAAAGTCCCCTCACAAAATCTAAAAATTGGTTAAAAACAGGAAAGACAGGTATGGAAATGAAGCTTATTCAACTCTTACCTGCAACTGGTGGTTTGTTAATTGGCCTCTTAGATCTACCGCAATACGATCCTGAAGTTTTACAATAAAACATGTAAGAATTGCTCCAAGCAAGGAAAAAAAGGTAAATGGTAAAAAATGATTTACTTTCCCCTTTTTATTCACTTTTCATGATATGTTAAAGTTTCAAAAGCATTTTTCACCTATTTTTTGCCTTCAGAATCGGGTAATGAGTTTTCTTCTTGTGTAGAAATAGGTGATGGATTGTTGATGATGGTGTTGGAGTTGTGTTTAAGCTCTTTTCTCGACTGGTAAAAAACTCAAATGAAAATATCACCAAGTATTTTTCCCTTTTTGACTCATTAAGGAGAATAAAAAAGGGGGGTCTTCTTTCAGCTCTTTTTGGACCCTTAAAACATGAAAGATTGTTGATTTCTTGTCATTTTGAACTCGTTAAAGGCTGTGAAATGTCGTTTACCCAGTATACATTTACCCCTTTTTTGGGCTGGGATAAACTATTTACAGAAAGAGTACTCCTTGACTGAAATGGTCAAGCAGTTTTCTCAAGTATTATTTTCTACTTTTTTGGGATCAAGAGACACAAATGTACGAAAAGGGACCTTTTGGAGTTTTCTTTTCCATGTCTTTTTCAAACTCTCTAAATATGAAAAAGATATCGAGTTACACCTTTTTCGAACTCATTAAAAAATTAAACGACATCATATTCGTCACCATGGCGGACATGAGCTTCTCCTTCCTAGGGCTCATTAATCTTACTAGGTCGGATTCATCCGAAGGATGGACTTACAGTGCAAGCACATGAAATCCCCTTCAAGCTTGTGATAAAAAATTATTCAGGTACCTTCCAGAAATGTTGGGGGAAAAAAGAAAATTCTATTAGTTGTGTAGGAAGCTCACTCTTGAACATGACACTTTCTGCTTCGTGTTGGGTTGGGATATCCACACTTCATTGTTGACTTTCATAGGTTGGGTCATTCATTTTTGCCTTTCGATTTTATCTCTACCTCATCATCATGACCTCCGATCTTATGGATCCAAAAGCTGCCAAACTCTGGAGTCGTGTCGCCGATATGTTCAAGAGTTATCCTTTTGGAAATACACTCATTCATCATTCTTTGTATCATCCATAATCATTACATCCCTTTGTCTCGCGTCAAGGATTTGGGATACATCATGACCCTCCTTTGACAAGGTCACTTCTTGTCAACTTCAGCACATTATCTAGGAAGTTTGTCGAGAGACTCCTTTCGAGTACCTTAGAGCTTGCATGCCCTAATGGCAAGTTCTTCACACTCGACAACATGTTCACATCATTAGCTTTTGATTAGGTGATTTCACGGGTGTTCGACTTCAGTTCCTTATTCACATTCTGTGTATTGTGCTAATGGTACCTTGAGATCCATTGTCATTATTGGTGGTTCCTCTCATGCTTGTTAAAGGTTCACATCATTGACCAGTAATCAAGCAACTTTCTATCATGTTTGACTTCGATACATCTATTCACATGTTAGAATTTGTACTTTGATCTGGTCGTGCTGGAAGGGCAAGACCCTAGGCTCATATTACTAAAGTCCAGGTTGCAAGGCGATGTGGCATGATCATGCTGATATACATGTCTCTTTCAAATGGATGGCTACAACCTTACCATGAGTTATTATATGTGATCCTTCTCATTATTGGATGGCTGCAACCATACCTTGAGTCCGATATGATCCTCCTTATTAGATGGTTGCGCCCATACCTTGGATCCATTTACATGATCTTTCTCTAGATGGCTACATTCATACCAGGCTTCATGTATCATTTATCAGAGTTTTTAGTGATGTATATGTATCTATGCTTTTTTGTAGGCTTTCAGACTATTGTCTCTAGTTCCACGCATCTACCTGTAAATCATTTCACCCCTCACTCTAGTTCGGCCTTCACACTTTAGGGGGCATCTGTTACACAAAATTTTGTCACTGTCCCATTCTCCTCGTTCCTCGATCCTGGAGGACCTCTATAGTGAACTCTATATTCTTTCCCATCATGAAGAGCATGCCTTTACATCCCTCTTCATGTGCAGAACATTCCCCTCTTGCATCTTTCTCGAGAATATTCCTTCCATCCTAGTTTTCAAGACTGGCATTAGTGCTTAGTTCCTTCCCTGTGCCGATTTGTAGAGTTTGAAACTAGGCCTAGCATCGAATGGCGCAAGTGAGCCCTTCAACACTCGTTTCGAACCTCTTTTGGCAAGTTTTTAAAAATGGATTCGAAGCTTCCAGGTGTAGAAGCTTCATGGACAAAAGTCTAGTAAATGGTTGGGCTGGATAGAGTCAAAAGAGTCTATTTGGGATCCTTTCCCCTATTAATATGGAACAAACCAAAGAGATAATCCCTCTCCCATCATAAGAGGAACCATCTCCCCTCCATCAAAGCTATATAAACTCCTCCTTTCTCAAGCTGAACTAGTCTTTTTGGAGCTTGAATAACTAGCAAGATATCTATAGTTTTAGCCTTCTAGTTTATGTTTGTGAAGTAAGAATAGCGTCTTTGGTTTGGTTTGGAACTAAAAGGAAGAAGCCTTAAACTTCTATTGTTGAGGCTAACCATAAGATGCTAGTAGTGGTGTTGGAACTTGGATACATCGGAGGAGACCTGCAACGTCAAGACTTTGGTTATATTTCCTTCTGAGTTTTATATGAATACAACTAATGGTTTATTTCCTAAATTGAGTATCATATTACATTTGATGGCTTAAGATTCCTTGACTTTTTAAGTATATTGAATGCAATTGTATGCTATCACGTTTGCTATTGTCTCTTGTGTATTTGTTTCAGGTATTTGAATGGAAAGAACGAAAGGAAGCAGGAGCAAAGGAGCGAGATCACCATCAAGTGATTAGCATTCTAAGAGATAGGCCCTCTTATTCAATTCTAGTCTAAGGAAGTCTACATCAGGTTGTTTTGTTTGCAGCTAGACCCACACTTGGGCTGTAGGGATGACCTTGGTCCGCAGAGCATATTTACCTACTCCACACCAAGTCTCAAAAAATGCAAGGGTAGTTGTGAGGGTATGATAGCTAAGGAGTGTCAACGCATGACAAGGAAAAAAAAGGCATGCTAACACATGCTAGACAATGTCAATGCATGTTGAGGAGTTTTAGGGAGTGTTAGGGCATCCAAAGGGAGAACTAGGTCAAAATTCATGGAAATGAACAAATAAGAGTGTGTGCTAAGGACTATTAGTGAATTCCAGGTGTCCTAAGGACAAAATATGTTAGGATAAGTTCATAATAGGAGTTGTAAGAGGAAAGCCTATGGTTGTGATAAGGCTTGGAAAAAATTGTTTTAGACAAAGGGAGACTTTGGGTTGGGTACAACATAATTTTTCCAATGACTTGGTTGGGTTCCCAAGACAAAAAATGTAAGGCTATCTATGAGGGCATGATAGCTAGGGAGTGCCATGGTGTTCCAAGGAATGTCAGGAAGTGCTAAAACATAATAGACATTTCGAGGCATTTTAGGCATGCCAAGTGCTAATGCATGCCAATATGTTCTAGACACCAACACATGCTAGTGAGTGTTAGGTCCAATTTATAGGAAAACGCAAGGGAGCACTAGTTTCAAATGCATGGAAATGAATGAATAAGAGTCTGACAGAGAGTGTTAGCGAGTACTAGGTGTGCAAGGCATTAGGGAGTGATAGGATGTGCTAAGGAGTTTCAAACCATGCCAAGAAATGCAGGGGAAGCTAACACGTACCACATAGTGCCAAGGGATTGTCAGATGTGCCAGGTGTTATGGCATGTCAAGATGTAAACTACATTTCTTAGTTGTTTTGCGACCACGATTGGATGTGGGCCTTGTATTCGTAACATGTCATGTTGTACAAGTTGAGATTCAACATGAGTAGCCTAAGACGAGTTATAGGAAGTTCTTAGGTGAAAAAAGCATAGTCTAGTTGTAGTAATTGTAACTTGGTCAAGTTGTTTTAGCCGAGGTGGGATTTGGTTGGGTTCCCATGTTGCAAAAAAGTAAGGGTAGTTGTGAGGGCATGATAGCCAAGGAGTGTCTAGGCATGCTAAGCAATGAAAAGGCATGCTAACACATGCTAGAGAGTGTGAATGCATGTCAAGGAGTGTTGGGGAGTGTCAGTGCATCACAAGGAAGAACTATGTCAAAATGCATGGAAATGAATGAATAAGAGTGTGTAAGGGAGTGTCAGTGAATTCCAAGTGTCCCAAGGACAAAGTGTGTTAGGATAATTTTAGAATAGGACGTGCAAGAGGTAAGCCTACGATTGTGATAAGGGGATGCATAAAGAATTTTAGACAAAGGAGACATTGGGCTAGGCACAAAATTATTTTTCAATGACTTGGTTGGTTTCCCAAGTCTCAAAAGAAGTACATCTATCTATAAGGGCATAACAACTAGAGATTTCCAACGTGTTCCAGGACTTAGTTGGGTTCCCAAGTCCATTCAGGAATTTATTCAAAGTTCAAAGTACAAACCTCTAAGCATAGAACATACCATAACTTAACATGGTACCGGAGCTGAGGTGAAGACAAAGCCCAAGCAAGAGCAAGAGCAATTACCGAAGAGAAGATTGGCAGGCTATCCAAAAAGAATTCATGGGGTCTTCAACACACTTCCCTGCCGAAGTCAAGCTCCGTGAGAAGTCTGACTACCACTGATGGAATATGTCTCTCAATCTAACATTGGAAGAAAAGGAAGTGTTGGACCATGTGAAAGGCGGAATTACTGAGCCTCCACCAAATGCATCTACTACTGCTAGGAACAAATGGACCTAGGGATGGAAGAAAAGGATGATGTTACATTTGTGATAAAGTAGGTCACTATGCAAGGGAGTGCCCTGATAAAAGGGACTCACACCTAGACGATGATCAAAATCCCTCTCATGGCAATCAAAGGAATGGAAAATCCAATAGCAGAGGTAAAAGGAGTGCTGGAAATCAAGGAAGAGGACAACCATTCAAAAAGGCTAGAAATTCTAGGTATGAATCTAACACTGTTGACAATAAGCAGGATGAATATTATCTATCAGCTGCTCTATCTACCTCTGCTCCTTCGGAATTGTTTGGAATTTGGCTTACTGATAGTGGTACCTCAAGGCACTTCACTGGTCACAAAGAAGTTCTCCATAATCTGATAGAGAAAGAAACTAACCTGGAAATTGTCCTTGGAGATAATATGAAATATCCCATGAAAGGTATAGGCAATGTCTCTCTTAAATTGAATCAAGGTAATACAATCCACTTACAGGATGTATTATATGTACCTAACCTCAAGAAGAACCTAGTGTCCATCTCAGCAATGGAAGACAAAGGCTACAAGGTGACTTTCATCAATGGCAAGGTACGTGCATGGAAAAACAATATTAAAGATGCCTTCACTCTTGGGTTTCGAGTTAATTAATTATATCAGGTTGGAGGAAGTCTACTAGGTTTCATGTCTTGTGACACATCTCAAGCCTTGATTGTGAAATCCGAAAAGAAGATCAAGATCTTAAGGACTAATAATGGGACTGAATATGAATCTAACGAGTTTCATGACTTTTGTAAAGAGGTTGGCATTAAGAGGGAGACTACTACACCATATACTCTTGAACAGAAAGGTGTGGTGGAAAGGAAGAACCGTACGATTGTGGAAGTCGTCCGTGCCATGTTCCATGATCAAAGACTTCCAAAGATTCTATGGGCCGAAGTTGCAAACATCGTCGTATATGTACAAAACTGATGCCCTCATCAAGAATTAGGTTCCAAGACTCATGAAGAAATGTTCACCAGTAAGAAACCTGACGTATCTCATTTTAGAATTTTCGGAAGCCCTGTATATTTTCATGTGCCAAAAGAGAAAAGGAATAAATTGGGTGCATCTGGAAAGAGAGGAATCTTTGTGGGCTATGGTGTAAATACTAAGGGCTATAGAATCTATGTAGCCGGTCAAAGGGAATTCGTGATTAGTCATGATGTCACCTTTGACAAAGATATGGCTCTCAGCAAGGTGGACAATATTCCTACTTTAAGGAGCTCTCAACACCAGGGAACAGAAAGAAAAGATGATGTAACAATGCCCGATGTGGATGAACCCATGGATCCTATTGATCCACCTGAGATTAACATGTAGCCTAAAAAAACTCAGATTTGAAAAGGAGATATCCCAAAGATGTAGACTATATATCTCACAATTATATATCCTAATTTCCAGATATTGAAATGATAATTTTTAGCATACTATTGTGAATTCAGCCCAAAATGCTAGAAAAAAATATTGATGGTTATTTTTGTTAAAAATGAAAACTAGGGCCAAATTCCACTTTGAACAGCTCCTTTTGGGAATATAATTGTGGTATTGAATTCCTCTTTTCTAGAGGACCAAAATCTATCTAAAGATTGTCGAATTTGGATAAGTAGAAGTGGAATTTTGAATTTATGTTTCTCTCGTGTAAATTATTTAGGTCAGCCTCAACTTATGTCAGCTTAAGAAGATCAAAAGCCATGTCCCCTCAACTCCACTAAATTGTATATATATAGAGGAGAATTCTCTCTCATTTGGGACACATCAATCAAAAGAAAAATATTTCTCTGTGGTAGCGAAGATTAAGGAGGATAAATTATGGTTATTGTTGGGACTGTTTTGGTTAGGGTTTTTTCATAATAGTTTTGAGTTTGGAACCAGTGCTTCGCTATGGTTAAGGACAATCTTATATATGGGTTGTGACTTGTTTCGTATGGGACTCATTGTATTACTGTCTGGGTTATGGATAGCAATATGAGCAATAACCAAAATTTATCCTCCTTAATCTTCGTTGCCACATAGATATATTTTTCTTCTGATTGATGTGTCCCAAATGAAAGAGAATCCTTCTCTCTAAATACAATTCAGTGGAGTTGAGGGTACGTGACTTTTGATCTTCTTAAGCCGATATATAGTTGAGGCCAACCTAAATGATTTACATGAGAGAAACATAAATTCAAAATTCCACTTCTACTTATCCAAATTTGGCGATCTTTAGATCGATTTTGATCCTCTCAAAAAGAGGAATTTAATGGAACAATTATATTCCCCAAAGGAGTTTTTCAAAGTGGAATTTGGCCCTAGTTTCCATTTTTAACAAAAATAACCATCAATGTTTTTTTCTAGCATTTGGGTTGAATTCACAATAGTATGCTAAAAAGTGTCATTTCAATGTCTAGAAATTAGGATATATAAATGTGAGATATATAGTCTACATGTTTGGGTTATCTCCTTTTCAAATCTGAGTTTTTTTAGGATACATGTTAATTGTTTGAACTTTCAACTTTGAAGAAATTCCTAAATGGACTTCATAAAGACTTGGTTGGGTTCCCAAGTCCCAAAAAATGTAAGGGTAGTTGTGAGGGCATGATAATGAAGGAGTGTCGGAGCATGCCAAGGAATGAGAAGGAATGTTAACACATGCCATATAGTTTTAATGCATGTTGAGGAGTGTTAGGGAGTGCCAAAACATTAGAAGGGAGAACTAGGTCAAAATGCATGGAAATGGACAAATAAGAGTGTGTGCCAAGGAGTGTCAATTGATTCCAAGTGTCTCAAGGATAAAGTGGGTTAGGAGAAGGTCAGAATAATACTTGTAAGATGCAATCCTATGGCTATAATAAGGGGTTGGACAAAGCAATTTCAGACAAAGGGAGACTTTGGTTTGGGCACAACATTTGTTTTTCGAATGACTTGGTTGGGTTCCCAAGTCGCAAAAAAAGTAAGGCTATCTATGAGGGAATGAAAGTTAGGGAGTACGAAGGTGTTTCGGGGAATGTCAGGAAGTACTAGCACATGCTAGACAGTTCCAAGGTATTATAGGCATGCCAAGATGTGTTAGGTGCCAAGGTGTGGTGTGAATGCTTGCTAGGGAGTGTGAGGACGATGTGCTAGGGAAACACAAGGGAGCCCCAGTTTCAAATACATGGAAATGAAGTTTCATTGAGTTCCAGGTGTGCTAAGGAGGGAGTGACAAGGTATGATAGGTAGTTCCAAGGCATGCTAGAATGCTAGGTAAGCATACCAAGATGTGTCAAGTTCTAAGGTGTGCCAATGTGTGCTAAGGAGTGTTAGGGAGTACCAGGGAAACACAAGGGAGCACTAGGTAAAAATGCATGGAAATGAATGAATAAGAGTGCTAGGTCTCTTCCATTAATAGAATTGACAGAGCTTGATTATGTATTAAATAATATAGTTCTTACACACACTAGTGGAACTTTATTTAAAGGAAATTTGCTAGATAATAAACCTAATAGAGATGAATCATGTGTTGAATCATAGGAAAACTATATTCTTATGACTTGAGGGAAATGATGCACACTAATTAATTTTTAACAAATTGACTGAATATTATAATCACTATGACCTTGGACACATGAAAAATACTCCACAACAATGGTCTTAAATCGTTATATTTTGACAAAAAATATAGTAACATGTACATAACATCATCAAAAACTCATTGGAATGATAAATGATGACGAGCATATTTTGACCATCACCAAAAGTAGCCAAAAAGAGCATTGGTGAGGGTCAATAAAAGATCGTCACTAGAAGTGTCACCAAAGAGAGAATTAGTGATGGGCCTTTAACGACCCTCACCAAAAGTGTCACCAAAGATAATTAGTGACGGGCCTTCAACAACCCTCACCAAAAGTGTCATTGAAAATGGCTTTGGTGACAAACCTTAAAGGACCATTACTATATACACTTACAACATTGATTTTTTAAAGACCGTCATAATATGCGACATTGGCGACGGACCTTAAAGGTCCGTCACAGGCATGAAGTGTCATCAAAAAATCATTGGAATGATCAATGATGACGAACATTTATTGATCATCACCAAAGAGAGAATTAGTGATGGGCCTTTAACGACCCTCACCAAAAGTATCATTGAAAATGGCTTTAGTGAAAAAACTTAAAGGACCATCACTATATACACTTATAACAACGCTTTTTAAAGACCATCACCATATGCAACATTGGTGACAAACCTTAAAAGTCCCTCACACGCATGATCCTCACCAATGACCTTTTTTCTTGTAGTGATTGTTGGGGGGGGGGGGGGATTTTCTAAATGGATCATTATTATCGAGGATTCTGATTTGGAATTCATCAAATCCAAATCTAAGAAGTCCTTAGTCTTCACTGAAATGATATGTGATCATCCCTCATCTGAGACCAAGTCAACATCTGATGATTTTATACCCGATGAGTCATTGTTTTTATTGATTCATTCGATCCCTAGTATGGAGATATCATCATCTATATCTAGACCCAAACTTTCTAGCCTAATACCTCTCACTCTGACCAATGATGCAGTTGATACCAGGCTTGAAATTACAATACTTGGTGGCACTCTATATCATCGTGGCATCAATATGATATTTAGATGGTGCCTCACTCATGAGGAAGTTGAGAAAGATTTGAATGAATGGCATGTTGGAGCATGTGGTGGACATATGTCTGACTATGCCATCGCCCAAAATATTTTATGAGCCGATTGATTTTGGCCAACCATGTTTCAAGATTGCATTCTTGCAGTCCAAAAGTACCATGCTTGCAAACTTTATAGTTGTAAAGCCCATGTTCCACCTACACATATGCATCATGTTATCGTTGTTGGACCTTTTGCAAAATGGGGCATTAACTTCATGACCTGTAACCCTCCTTCAGTTGAGGGGCATGGCTACATTATCATGGACGTAGACTATTTTACTAAATGGGCCTAAGCTATGCCTAAATATAACAACACCGATGAAACAACTGCATTATTCATTTTTAACCATGCCATTGCTAGATTTGGTGTGCTGCAAGCCATCATTACAGGCATGGTAAACATTTTCAAAATTGCATGATGTTTGAACTTACTACCAAGTTGGGCCTTTAACATGACCACTCAACTCTCTATTACCCATAGGCCAATGGGAAAGTAGAAGCCATCAATAAGGTTTTGAAAATGATGTTTCAATGCATGATAGGGATTCATAAGACAAATTGGCACCTCAATATTTTTTTCACTTTGTGGGCATACCAAACATCTATCCAAAGTGCAACTAGATTTGCACCCTTTCAGTTGATGTATGGTCTAGAAGCACTCCTCCCAATTGAATGTGAGATTCCATCCTTAAAGCTTAACATCGCGATTCTTCTTGCAACTTCCGCATAGGAAGAGTGCTTTTTCATCTATCTTGCTTGGATGAGACCATACGCAATGTTTCAATGGCCAATGAGGCCCACAAGAAACACATCAAAGCACAGTATGACAAAAATTTAAAACCCTATGCCTTCTTAGAAAGAGATATGGTCCTTTTATATGATCAGGAAGTTGATAAATTAGGATCTGGAAATCTTAACCAATGGCTAGGCTCATAGTCAAATGTGTGCTTGCCAAAAGGGTCTTATGAGCTCATTGATTCCGATGGAATCTCTTTAGCACAACCCAAAAATGGGTTGTACTTGAAAAAATACTATTCCTCTATTACCTTTGCATAATCGTTATGTACATACTATATAGGTGTGTTAGTGTGTTTCCTTCGAAGTTTCCTCCTATCTCTGTTAATTTTGATTCACATTTGATTTGCAAATGTTAGCATTCCTTTAGCCATATGTTGGTTATGATGATGGTGCTAGTCGTAGTACTCAGAGCCTTTCCTCCGCAATGTGGGATATTTATACTCCTAGTGGCGAGTTAGTGAGTTTACAAGGGATTTATATCAATCACTAAACTAATAATATCACTAAGTATAGCACAATGATCGTATTTTTATTTGATGCCATTTCTTGTGGCATCTGCTATTTAGTAGTTAGAATTTCTCATAACTTGTAGCACTACATCTAAACAATGTTTATTCAGTACGAATTCCAACTATGCTACACATGTTTTTAAGGGTTCACCTTCTAGAAAGACATTTTGATTACATCCAATATTAACATATTCGTAGAATTCTAAATAAATTACCTGATGCAATAGCCAATTATGTTTTAGACAAACATTTGCAACATATGTAAATAATTCAATCAACATCACACATTGAATAAGATAATAGAGAAAATAGGAAACATCAATAGATAACTATATATCGAGTTTGGTTTTACAAAAATTGTGTCCGAGAAACATATGGCCACACAACCTATAATATCAAAATGCATATAGACAAAATAGGTCTCAAAGGCCTCCTAGTCGACTAATCATCATTATTATTGTGATAACACGCAATTGCACTAGAAACTTTGCACAAAAACTGACTAATGTGTTACGATACTCCAATAGTGTATCGCTGCAGTCGTATAGGGATCTCATTGATACTTGTCTCCGGCACACTATGGGTCAAACCCTGGACCTGATGCTCAAACTCTGAAAAAAATATTAGCTATGTTGGGATCTTCCATCTCTACAGCTGCTCATACAGCAACTCCAATCTGTGCAAGTTGTGGTTGTCCCCATCGTTGAAGATACGATGAGCCTAATGGTCATACAGGTCCAATATCTACATGTGAAACCAATCGTTAGTCTCTAATACATTAAAAAAATATAAAAGGGTTATAAAATTGAAAAAAATTCAAAATGAAATTGTTTCACCTATGTCACCCCATTGCTCGCGTTAAGTTAAAACGAGCTCTGGATCTCCTTAGAAATCAACTCCAACATATGGATAGTCCTTGATCATGATAAGATATACCCATAGCCATCGAAATAAAGTATGGGTAAAGCTCATCGCAGATGCACTCCCATGACAAGACATGAGATCTACCCATTGCCTCATCCGTGGAACTCTACGTCTTGGAAACACTTAAGAAATCCACTAAGGACGAAGTAATAGTATCCTCTTTAGACTGAAATAAATCATAATAGAACCATACCCAAAGTTCTTCAAGCACCCATCGTTTGCTATGCTAATTTGTTCCTTAAAGTTAGCCAATACCCCTTCACTCCAATTGAAAATAGTAGGTTTTATGCACTCTAATGTATATTGCATTTGGGATTTGGTAGCCAAATTCAAAGCAATAATGCTAGCCAATAGAGTGATAGTAAAGAGGATCATCCTGAGAGGAAGTTGGATGACATATTTGATCTCTATCTTCCCATCCTTTATTGCTGAGAATGAGGCATACAATGGATGGTTATGTAGTCTTTAATGGTTTCACCACCTCTTCTCATGTCAGATATTGACATAGGATCTCCTCCCTGAGATAACCTTGTCAAGAAATATATATCCTCCACCTCTATTGTGACAATATGTGCTTCAATCTTGAAGAATTATAAAT
Organism: Pinus taeda; assembly: GCA_000404065.3. NCBI lineage: Eukaryota > Viridiplantae > Streptophyta > Pinopsida > Pinales > Pinaceae > Pinus > Pinus taeda. The sequence continues at coordinate 81,540 of APFE030325456.1, forward strand.
GAATATCCCATGCTCTGACCAAGTATTCCAGTAAATCAAGCTGAGCTATCATGCCTGGAATCTAGAAAAACTTAAGGAATCCATGGTTCCTTAAGGCTTGTATTGTTGCCCAGTCATTTACAACATCTAAATATTGAGATTAATGTTCTCTTTATCTCCAACATAAAACATTTTTTTGATTTGGTGAATAGCTACAAAATCACAAGAAAAACACTTAGAACCATCCTTATGCAAAACTTTGAGAGAAACCTAACTCAAAAACATAAACTTTTTTCCCAAACTGCACCCATCGCACCTGCCTTTAAATGGACAGAGCGACCCAATTCCATTTTCCTTCCTGGTAGGTGCATTGGTCCACTCTTCCCAACGTAGATTAGGTAGACTCGATGCATCTTTCAATACAGAGAGGGTGTGATGGGCCTAGGGAAAACTTTTAGACCCTAAATCACTGAGAACTCCCAAAATTTGCATTAAATGAAAAATAAAAATTGTGCAAAAGGAGAGAAAGGATAAATGTTCTACTTGGAACTTACGTCTCTATAAATGGTCCACAAAATTGGCTGCAATCACCTACTGAAGTTTGAGGGTAAAATGCACTCAGAATTCACTCACAAGAGGCAAAAATGAAAATGGTATTTTTTTTTTTTTTACTTTTCACTCTTTATGGTCAATTAATCATTATTTTAATATGTTTTTAATATTTTGACCTAAGTTTTACCATATGTCATATATTTTTAATCTTTTTGTGGTGTTCTAAGTAGGTTAATAGTTAATTGAAGGATGTAATGCAAATTTTAAGTTGAATACATGTCATTTTGATGAAATAGAACACCTTTATCTCTTTTTCGGGCTCTTTAAACTTGCAAAAAAGGAACCCCATGGAGTCTTCTTTCAGATCTTTTTAGAGTAACAAAACATGAAAATATTTTCGAGCACTTGTCTTTTCAAACTCGTTAAAGTAAATGAAAAGACATCTACCCAGTATAAGTTTAACCCTTTTCTGGATTAGGATAGACTATTTACGAAAAAAGAATACTTTAGTCAAACATGGCTAAAAGGTTATCCTGAGTATTGTTTTATGCCTTTTAAGACTCAAGAGACTAAATTTACAAAAAGGAACCTGTGAAGTTTTCTTTTTCATCTCTTTTTCAAACCCTCTAAACATGAAAAAGAAGTTGAGTTGTACCGTCGCTCGACTCATAAAATCATCAAACAACGATGGAATCATTAAGTGTGATGAGACCAAACCACTCCTTTTCAAGGTTCGTTAAATATACTCAAAAGGATTCATCCGAAGGATGAAATTATAGATCAAGCATATGTTTTCCTCCTCAATCTTGTCAAAAATAAAGAGGTACTGGCTAGAAATGGTTGGGAAATTGGGAAAATATGGTGTTTTACCTATTAATGGAAGTGAGTCACACTTGAACATGTCACTCTGTCACCTCATCTTTGTGACTATTGGACTGGTAAATCTGATTCCCTATTTGGTTAATCACACCATGTCAAAATCCTTCCTAATTGGTTTTGAGTCAATTTTTCCAACTCCATAAAGTGTCATCGATATGTTCAAGAGAATTCCTTTGGTTGACATCTACTAGACTTATTTCATGTCTATCATTCCTAAACCAACTATACCTCAACATCATTCTATCTCAAATATTGATACATGTTTTGTGTCATTAATGAGGGATACATCGAGGCCCTTCCGTTTTGTGTAGACATCATCTCATTATCCAGGAAGTTGACTTAGAGACTCCCTTCAGTGTGTTGGAATTTGCATACCTCAATGGCTAGTTTCCTCACTTTCATCGGCATGTTCTCATCATTGACCTTCGATTAAGAGAGTTTGTGTGGTGTTCGCATTCAACTCATTCATTCACATCACATAGACTATACTTTAGTACCTTGAGAGCCATTATAATTATTGTTGGTTACCCTCACATCTGTTAACAACTTACCTCAGTGGTCGGTAATCAGATGGTGTCTACCATGTTTGACTCCAGCTCATTTATTCACATGATTAAACTTGTACTATTGATTGAACGAGGTGGAAGAAATTGGATCTAGTTTCATCCATCCACGATGCATTTTCAAGATTCATACTAGATCACAAAGTATGATGGGATTGGGCAGAAAATCTTCCAGAAGCTTTATGAGAATACCATATGATCTGAGTTGGATCCTTAAACATTTCCATGACCGTTTCAAATTATATCAGGCTTCAAAATCTTATGAATAACGAGCTTATAAGAAATGACCTCTAGACAATGGCAATTTGTGGCCAGCATGGAACAACGAGGACCCTCGGTCAAAATGTTGAGTGTTGGCCCATGGAGACCGCGCATGGACATAAATTGGCAATTGAAAGCCCAGATCCAAACAAAGGCAGTTTCTAATACGTGATTAGCGCAAAGCACTAATCGTGTATCGCAGGGAAAAACTCTTAGTGAAGGAAAGCCTCGAGCGCTCGGTCACGAGGAGAACAAGAAACCGTGTGGAAATCTTCAGAAGGTGGGTACCATGCCCAAAACAGGTAGGATATCACATGCACTTCGAGCGGTAAGCGGGTTTGGCCGAGTTCAGCACAATGCCACACACTGAGCAACGCGTGTCCAGTAGATGAGAGAGAAAACCACTTACATCTCATGAGTAACGATTGAGCAACTTACCCATGCGATATAGACAGAGACCGTAGGATCTGGGGGCTCCAGATCAATGATAGAAAATTAACCCGATGGATGACGAGATTCGACGGGGAGATAGACTAAGGCACATAAATATTTGAGGTTTGGCATGACCGATGAGTGGGTAGAAGAATCAGTTTCCCAGGAAAATCTTGGAGTAACAGAAATAATGATTGTTTAAAGAAAATTGACAATTAGTTCGTAAGGCGACAAGTGGCCACCTCTCTGTGTAGCGTTACACAGTGATGATGACGCAGAGTAGGGGAATTCCAGCGGATAGAGGTAGGCGATCTAGAGAGCCGAGAAGAGGAAATGAACAGTTAGAGAGAATATTGGCTTTAAACCACTAACAGACAAAGAGCAGAGGGGACAGAAGTAGAGAAAAAGAAGTGAATTACAGAGAACAGGGAAGCTAAGCTAACCTCCAGAGCAAAGGTAGCATCGAGCAGACAGAGACAGAGAGAGTTTGAGAGTCTGTGAACTCTAGAGAAGGCTTGAGAGGTTCAATCAATTCCTATGTGTGTACCTGTCTGGTATTGAGTACCAAATTGGACTCATACCACAGAGGCCAGTCGAGGTCGAGCTTCAGTAAGGGGAGTCTGTGTACTCTAGAGACTTGAGGGATCCAAACACAATCCTTTTGATCATTCTCTGTTAAGTGAGACTCAAATTGAGATCCTTATTGTAAAATATATGCTTTAAGACACAATAGAAAAGGCCACCACTAAATGTTGGACCAGGAGATATAGCCCAGGAGGATTGGGTGAACTCCTTATTAAATTTTTTGTGTTTTTATATTTGCTTACTGTGTTTCTCTTACTGTTTCAAGTGTCTGTGTATTTCACATTCTTATCGATCTATTTCTTAAAATAACATAGACACACTCCAACACATGGGTCTGTAATACCTTCATTAATTAACTGAGATCATTCACGAGTGATTTCCAGATCAAGTGGTATCAGAGCTCTAGGTTGTTTAAGGTTAGACAAGCTTGTGCTGGATTTTGTTGTTGAATGCTAACTAGATCAAAGCTTAAATTAGAAGAAGAAGAGTTGGTTGAGACTAACCCGAAGATTAGAAGAGTCCGTCCTCAATGTTAGAGGAAAGTCCCTTGGGGTGATCTGAAAATCACTTGCGAGTGATCTCAGTTAATTAAGAAGGTATTACAGATTCATGTGCTGGTGTGTGTCTATGTTATCTTAGGCAATGGATCAATAAGATTCCAAAATACACAGACACTGGGAAACAGTAAGAGAAAACATAGCAAGCAAATGCAAAACACAACAATTTAATAAGGAGTTCACCCGATCCTCTTGGGCTATGTCTCCGGTCCAACTTTCAGTGGTGGCCTTCTTTATTGTGTCTTTAAATAGAGTTTTTACAATGAGGAGCTCAATTTGATTCTCCTGAAATAGATGATACTTAGTAGGGTGGTACTTGGATTCCCCAAGTCATTAGAGTGCACAGACTCCCCCCTTACTAAGTCTCGACCTCAACTGGTCTTAATGGGATGAGTCCAACTTGGTACTAAGTTCTTGACAGATATCCTCTCAGGGATTTCTTGAACCTCTCAAGCCTAGTTTTGTCTGCTCGATGCTGCCTTAGCTCTACAGGTCAGCCCAGTTCTTTCTTCTCTGCTACTTGCTTCGCTCTATATTCTATCTCCTTGTCTTCATGTCTCCTTCTTCTCTATTTTTTGTTCTCTATCTGTTCTTGGCTTAAAGCCAATCTATCCCTTGTCTGTTCACTTCCTCTTCCATCTATTTGGATCACCGTTGTTGCCCACTTGGAATTCCCTACCTCTACATCATCGCTATTATGTAACATTTCACTGGGAGGTGGTCACTTGTCCTCTCACGAACTAAGTACCAGCTATTCCTCGACGGTTCGTTATTTCAGTTACTTTGTGAAATGATTCATCCGCCAGCTCAGTGGTCAAATCAGACATCAAACCTTTATGTGTCGTAGCTTATTTCTCCCTCCAAATCTGGTCTCCCATCGGGTGTAATCTCTGCCATTAGATCCGAGACCCCCAGATCCTATGGTTATTGCTCTTATCACGCGGTTGAATTGCTTGAACGTTAGCCCGCGATGAGAGAAATTTTCTCTCTCATCCGCCAGACACGCATCATCCAACATATGGAATCGCTTGTTCTCCGAACAAACTCGCTTACCACCGAAAATGCCTCCGATATACCACTGGTTTTGGAGCGCAGGACCCGCCTATTGTTTCAGCGCTTTTCCCATGGTTTTTTTGTTTCCTTGTGACCAAGCACTCGGGGCTTTTCCATTTCGAGGGGTTTTGCCCAGCGATGCGTGATTAGCACTAATCGCGCATTAGAAATAGCCTCTGTTTTCTGATCTGGATTTCCCAATTGCTAGTTTGCACCACTGTGCGGTCTCCATGGGCCAACGGTCAGCACGCTTTAACCGAGGTCCTCGTTGTTCCATGCTGGCTACAAATTTCCACTCTCTAGAGATCCTTCCTGAAAGCTCTTTGTTCACAAGTTTTTGAGGTCTGTCATGATTCGAAACAGTCACAGAACTCTGATAATTTTCAAGGATCCAATTCGGATCATGACCTTCCCACTGAAATGGCTTTTGGACCACCAAAAGTTGTTTTTCAAGCATTGACTGAGGATAAAACTATCTCACTTGTCCAATATCTATCCATTTTGCACTGCTTGTCTTTGAACCCTTGAGCCCAACTCTGAGGTGCTCAATATCTCCCCTGCGTGTCATTCTCACCTTCCTATCCAGAACTGTGTCTTCCTACAATTCATTAATATATTCAGGTAATAGGTCATCAATAGAAGGCAATTGAATCTGTTCTTCAGGATCCTCAATTAATGAAGGTTCAAATAGTCTCAAGCTGTCTGCATTTACGATTGAGTAGATGTGCATGTAAGCTGGTAGATCAAGGTGAAAAGCATTCTCACCAATTTTCTCAAGTATCTTGAAAGGTCCATACCTGATAGGCTTTAGCTTTTTACCTTCACTTTGCATTTTGTCCTTGCTGATACACAATCAAACTTGATCACCAACTTGGAAACTATGCTCCATTGGATGCTTGTCATGCCTTGCCTTGTATTTGGCCTGGCTCTTTTCCATATGTTCCTGTACTTCTTGGTGAATCTTTTAGATTTGTTCAATGAACCTAATTTCCCTGTCCACATCGTTGTGTCCCTCAACTGTTGTGTCCTTACCAAAGAAAAAATCCAAAGGAGACCTTGGTGTGAAACCAAAACAGGTCTCAAAAGGATATCTCTGTGTAGAAGAATGGTTGGCTCGATTGTAATCATGTTGAACATAACACAAATGTTCATCCCAAAGCTTAGGATGCTTGCTGCAATACCCCCTGAGCAACTGGGTCACTGTCCTGTTGACTACTTCTGTCTGGCCATCAGTTTGTGGATGGAAAGTTGTGCTTTTCTTCAGTTTGGTGTGCATCAGTTCCCACAGACTTGACCAAAACTTTCCCACAAATCAGGTGTCTCGATTAGATACAATGGAAGTGGGTAATCCAAAATGAACCCATACATGTTGAAAGAATAGTTTTGCAGTTTGTTCAACTATAATCTGTTTATTACAAGGTATCAAAATACACATTTTGCTGAACCTATCCACAACAACATACAGATAATCATGAGCTTTCCTAGATTTAGGTAGTCCTCCAACAAAATCCATGGAAATACTTTCCCAAGGATGAGAAGGGACTGGTAATGGAGTGTACAAGCCTAGTTTTCTATTGCTAGGCTTGCTCTTAGCACACATAGTACACCCTCTTACATATCTAGAAATTGTCTCGTTCATTCTTGGCCAATAACAAAATCTTTGCAGCTATGCAACTGATTTACTTACCCCAAAGTGACCTGATATTAGAGGTGTGTGCTTCTCGAATTAACTTTACTCTTTGAGTTTGTGGAATGCATAAATTCCCACAATGATATAGGAGTCATTCCTTTACATGATAATCCAATTCTTCTACTCGTTTCCCTTGACTTAAAGTTGCATATACATCTTTAAAGTCTATATCTTGAGCATATTGTTCAATGTAGCTCTCATGTAACACAGAATTATGCTTAAGTATAGAAGATGCATTTATAATGGGTCTAGATAACATATCTGCAACTTTATTGTGTATGCCCTTTTTATATCTGATGACTAAATGAAATTGTTGTAGAAAACCCATCCATCTATAGTGTCTTGATTGCTGCAACTTAGTTTGGGAGTGTAGATATTGAAGTGGTTGATGATCAGTATGTATTATTGTCTCTTAGCCCATTAAGTAATGTTTCCACTTTTTCACACTCTGTACTAATGCATACAATTCTTTATCATATGTAGGATAGTTAACTACTGCAGAATTAAATATCTCAGAATGATAACATATGGGTTTTCTGTGTTGTGTCAACACTGCTCCCATGGCATAGTCACTGGCATCCATTTGGATCTCAAATGGTCTTTGAAGATCAGACAGTGCTAGTACTGGTGTTGTACTAATATTTTCTTTCAAGGTGTCGAAGACTTTCTATTGTCTGCCTCCCCACTGAAACACCTTGTTCAATCTTGTTAAAGCATGTAAGGGAGCTGCAATTAAGGAAAAGTTAGAAATGAACTTTCTCCAATACTATGTTGCTCCTAAGAAGCTCCCAACTTCTGTAGAAAATTTTGGTTTATCCCAGTTTACAATGACTGCCACCTTAGAGGGATCTATCTTCAATTCACCACCCCCTGCTATATGTCCCAAATAATTCAAAGATGTTTTACCAAATTCACATTTTGAGAGTTTAACATAAAGTTTTTCTCTTTTCAAAACATCTAGTGTCTGCTTAACATGCTTTAAATGTTCTTGCCATGTTTTGCTAAATATTAGAATGTCATCCAAATACACAATAAAAAAATCATCAAGAAAAGGTCTGAGTACATCATTCATTAATCTCATGAAAGTAGCAGGAGCATTAGTTAAGCCAAAAGGCATAACCAGCCACTCACACAACCCCTGCCTTGTCTTGAAATTAGTCTTCCATGCATCTTGTTCTGCAACTCTGACCTGGTGATATCCACTATGCAAGTCTAACTTGGAAAAATAAACAACTTCTTTCAATTGATCTAACAGATCATCTATGCGAGGAAGGGGATAACGATTTTTGATTATTATCTTATTCAGTGCTTGGTAATCAATGCACATTCTCCATGAGCCATCCTTCTTTCTCACCAAAATGATTGGTGACCCACATGGTGATATGCTAGTTCTGATGAATCCCTTCTCGAGCAAATCCTGCACCTGCTTCTTGATTTTTGCGTTCTCTAAAGCGGACAACCTGTACATTCCAATGTTAGGCAATGGAGCATCTTGCTAAAAAATAATATCATGCACTGTTTCCTTTTTGGGTGGCATACCTTTAGGTTCTTGAAACAAGATATCAAATTCTGAAACAATTTTTTCAAAATTAGCTTATTGTTTAGCATTGCAACCCTCAAATACATTGGTTTTATCAGGTTTCTTTTCCTTTAAAACCATCCGTAAAAATTGTTTTCATGAATTTATCATTCATTTCATCTGCCCTAAGTTTATGAGAATATAATTATTCTTGAGCTTATGAGCTCTTACAAAGTATTCGATTCCATCTTTAACAAGTAGATACTTGTTCTCAGCTCTATAGAAGATAGATTTTCTGTCATACAAGTAAGGACTTCCTAAAACAATTCCACATATATCCAAAGGAATTATGTCTAACTCAACCTCATCTACAAATGCTAACCCAAAAGAAAACTTGAGTTTGCATTGTCTAGTCACTTGTAATTGTGCTTTATCATTTAACCATCCTAATGGGTATGTTTTCTTATGAGGTGTAGTCACTAATCTCAACTTATTTACAATTGCTTCAGAAATTAAATTTACTTTTGAGCCACTATCAAACAAAGTATCAATCTTTTGATGTTTGGAAATAACTCAAATATGGAAAAGCTCATGTCTTTTTCTCTCATTTTCTTCATCAATAGTAGATTGTGCAGAATTACTAGTAGATGCTTCAGAATTCTTACCTTGTATACCTATGGCTACAATGGTTGTTTCATCTCCTAAGTCTGACCCCAAATCTTTTTGAATAGTTGCAACAGTCTTATTCTTCTTGCCCTCGAACTTCTTAGGTCTCAGCTACAGATGCAGAATCCAATAGTGCTCATCATCATGCCCATCCTTCTTACAATGAGTGCATTAAGACTTTCTTTTCTGTGCAGTGTTGGCTTTCCTTGCTTTCCATTTCTGTTTTCTTTTCCTTCGTATTCTTGCTTGCAGTGGGTTGGGATGATCCCCCAACTTCTGGACTTCCATTCTTTCCTCTAGCTTCTAGATTTGTAGCTTGAACAGATACCTCATCTATACTACTGGGATTAAACATGAGGATAGTGTGTGCCTCGTGTAGCTGTGTAGACCACCAGTGTACTTCAACAGAGTCTCAGGTGAGTCTAATGAGATTCCTAGACTCAATTCTCTCTTTCTAAATTCTTGGGTGTAACCTTGTACACTTTGCCCTTTCAACTGTTGAAGAGTTTTCCAGCTCATCATGGCTTGCTGCATGTAGGCCAATGGATAGAACTGCTTTTTGATTGTAGAAACAAATTCACTCCAGACAAAAATAGTCTTATCATGTCTCTTCATGTCAGCTTGGGTCCTGCCTTCCCACCAAACCAAGGCAGTGCCTCCAAGGCATAGGCTTGCCAGCTGAATCTTGCTCCTATCTGAATAAATACTTTGCACTCTGCAATAAACATCAATTTGTCTAATCCAATTGTCCAACTTTTTTGCATTCAACTCTCCATAATATATTGGTAAATCAAATTTAACATCTAGTTTAATCAAAGATGTCTTATTTTTATGTTCAAGGATATTAGGAGGTGTTAGAAATCTTTTCTCTTTCCCTTTTCCTTTGGAGTGGTCATGGAGGAGAGACTCATCATCTCCTTTGTCTTGTTTAGAGCCTGATGAATCTTCATCCTTGTGTTTTCTAAAATCCTTATACATTTATTCTACCATGGACCTTATGGCTAGGAAACTATCTATGAATTGAGGGTCTGGCCCCACAAAACCTTCCTCTAACATTGTCTTCTGAGGATAGACTCTTCCAATTCCAGGATTAGTTTTAACCAACTCTCCTTTTCCCAATTTGAGCTTTGATATAGTTAGCATTCAATAGCTAAATCCAACACAAGCTTGTCTAACCTTAACAGCCTAGGGCTCTAATACCACTTGATCTGAAAATCACTTGCAAGTGATCTCAGTTAATTAATTAATGAAGGTATTACAGACTCATGTGCTGGTGTGTGTCTATGTTATCTTAGGCAACAGATCAATAAGATTACAAAATACGCAGACACTGGGAAACAGTAAGAGAAAACACAGCAAGCAAATGCAAAACACAACAATTTAATAAGGAGTTCACCCAATCCTTTTGGGCTATGTCTCCAGTTTAGCTTTCATTGGTGACCTTCTTTATTGTGTCTTTAAGCAGAGTTTTTAAAATGAGGAGCTCAATTTGAGTCTCCTGAAATAGATGATGCTTTGTAGGGTGGTACTTGGATTCCCCAAGTCACTAGAGTGCACAGACTCCCCCCTTACTAAGTCTCGACCTTGGATGAGTCCAGCTCAGTACTCAATTCCCGACAGATATCCTCTCAGGGATTGCTTGAACCTCTCAAGCCTGGTTTTGTCTACTCGATGCTACCTTACCTATGCAGGTCAGCTCGGCTCTCTGTTCTTTGCTACTTGCTTCACTCTCTATTTTGTCTCCCTGTCTCACTGTCTCCTAATTCTTCTCTATTTTTTTTTCTCTATCTGTTCATGGCTTAAAGCCAATCCGTCCCTTGGTTGTTCGCTTCCTCTTCCATCTCTTCATATCACCTGCTACTGTCCGCTTGGAATTCCCTGTCTTTGCGTCATTACTACTGTGTAACATTTCGCCAGGAGGTGGCCACTTGTCCTCTCATGAACTAAGCGCTACCTCTTCCTCGAAAGTTTGTTATTTTGGTTACTTTTTGAAATGATTCATAAGCTAGCTCAGCGGTCAAATCAAACTTCAAACCTTTATGCGCCATAGCTTATTACTCCCTCCAAATCTGGTCTCCCATCGAGTGTAATATCCACCGTTAGATCCGGGACCCCCAGATCCTACGATTATCACTCTTATCACACAGTTGACTTGCTCAAACATTAGCCCATGATGAGAGTGGTTTTCTCTCTCATCCGTCGGACACGCGTCATCCAATGTATGGAATCGCTTGTTCTCCTGACAAACCCGCTTACTACCCGAAACGCCTCCGATATACCACTGACTTTGGAGCACGGGACCCGCCTGTTGTTTCAGCGCTTTTTCCATGGTTTTTTGGTTTCCTTCTGACTAAGTGCTTGGGGCTTTTCCATTTCGAGGGGTTTTCTTAGTAATGTGTGATTAGCGTTAATCGCACATCAGAAAAATCCTCCATTTTCTGATCTGGATTTCCCAATTACTAGTTTGGGCCACTACACGGTCTCCATGGGCCAAGGTCAGTGCACTTTGAACGAGGTCCTCATTGTTCCATGCTGGCTACGAATTGCCACTGTCCAAAGGTCCTTCCTAATAGCTCTTTGTTCACAAGTTTTTGAGGTCTGTCATGATTCGAAACAGTCACAAAACTCTGATAATTTTCAAGGATCCAATTCAGATCATGGGGCCAGACCCTCAATTCATATATAGTTTCCTGGGCATGAGGTCCATGGTAGAGGAAATGTATAGGAACTTTAAGAAAGATAAAGATGAGGACTCATCATGCTCCAAGCAAGATAAAGGAGAAGAAGAGTCTCTCCTCCATGACCACTCAAAACGCAAAGGGAAAGAAGAAAGCTTTCTCACACCTCCTAATAGCCCTGAACATAAAAAGAAGACATCTTTGATCAAATTAGATGTTAAATTTGATTTACCAATATATGATGGAGAGTTGAATGCAGAGAAGCTGGATAATTGGATCAAACAAATTGATGTTTATTGCAGAGTGAAGAGTATCAACTCAAACAAGAGTAAGATTCACTTGGCCACCCTATGCCTCGAAGGCATTGCCTTGGTATGGTGGGAAGGCAGGACACAAGCTGACATGAAGAAACATGGTAAGATTCTTTTTGTGTGTAGTGAATTTGTTTTATGCAATAAAAAAGAACTTCTATCGACTAGCTTACATGCAAGCCATGATGAGCTGGCAAACTCTTCGTCAATTGAAAGGACAAAGTGTATAGGGTTACACCCAAGAGTTTAGGAAAAGAGCTTTGACTCTAGGAATTTCATTAGACTCACCTGAGACTCTGTTGAAGTACATAGGTGGTCTACACAGCTACATGAGGCACATTATCTTCATGTTTAGTCCCACTAGTATAGATGAGGTATCTATCCAAACTACACATCTATAAGCTAGAGGAAAGCATGGGAACCCAAAAGTTGGAGGATCATCCAAGCCCATTGCAAGCAAGAATAAGGAGAAAAGAAAACAGAAATGGAAAGAGAGGAATGCCAACACTGCACAGAAAAGCAAGTCTTCATGCACTCACGGTAAGAAGGATGGGCATGATGATGAGCATTGTTGGATTCTGCATCCAGAGCTGAGACCTAAGAAGTTCGAGGGCAAGAAGAAGAAGACTACTGCAGCTATTCAGAAATATTTGGGGTCAGACTCAGGAGATGAAAAAACCATTGCAGCCATAGATATAAAAGGTAAAAATTCTAAAGCATCTACTAGTAATTCTGCACAATCTATTAATGATGAGGAAAATGAGAGAAAAAGACATGAGCTTTTCCATATTCGAGCTATTTCCCAGCATCAAAAGATTGATACTTTGTTTGATAGTGGCTCAAAAGTAAATTTAATTTCTGAAGCAATTGTAAAGATGTTGGGATTACTAACTACACCTCACAATAAACCATACCCATTAGGTTGGTTAAGTGATAAAGCACAACTACAAGTGACTAGACAATGTAAACTTAAGTTTTCTTTTGGGTCAACATTTGTAGATGAGGTTGAGTTAGATATAGTTCCTTTGGATATATGTGGAATTGTTTTAGGAAGTCCTTACTTGTATGATACAAAAGCTATTTTCTATAGAACTGAGAACAAGTATCTACTCGTTAAAGATGGAATTGAATACTTTGTAAGAGCTCATAAGCTCAAGAATAATTATACTATCATAAACTCAGGGCAGATGAAACGAATTGTAAATTCATGCAAACAATCTTTACTGATGGTTGTAAATGAAAAGAAACCTGATAAAACCAATGTGTTTGAGGGTTGTGATGCTAAACAACAAGCTAATTTAGAAAAAGTTGTTTCAGAATATGATATCTTGTTTCAAGAACCTAAAGGTCTGCCACCCAAAAAGGAAATAGTGCATGATCTCAATTTGCAGCAAGATGCTCCATTGCCTAACATCGGAATGTATAGGTTATCCGCTTTAGAGAATGCAGAAATCAAGAAGCATGTGTAGGAGTTGCTCGAGAAGGGATTCATCAGACCTAGCACATCACCATGTGGGTCTCCAATCATTTTGGTGAGAAAGAAAGATGGCTCCTGGAGGATGTGCATTCATTACCGAGCACTGAATAAAATAATGATAAAAAATCGTTACCCCCTTCCTCGCATAGATGACCTATTAGATCAATTGAAAGAAGCTGTTTATTTTTCCAAGTTAGACTTGCATAGTGGATATCATCATGTCAGAGTTGCAGAACAAGATGCATGGAAGACTGCTTTCAAAACAAAGCAGGGATTGTATGAGTGGTTGGTTATGCCTTTTGGCTTAACTAATGCTCCTACTACTTTCATGAGAATAATGAATGATGTACTCAAACCTTTTCTTGATGATTTTGTTATTGTATATCTGGATTACATTCTTATATTTAGCAAAACGTGGGAAGAACATTTAAAGCATGTTAAGTAGACACTAGATGTTTTGAAAAGAGAAAAACTTTATGTTAAACTATCAAAATGTGAATTTGGCAAAACATCTTTGAATTATCTGGGTCATTTAGTAGGGGGTGGTGAATTGAAGATAGATCCCTCTAAGGTGGCAGTCATTGTAAACTGGCCTAAACCCAAATCTGCTAGAGAAGTTAGAATCTTCTTAGGAGCAGCACAATATTGGATAAAGTTCATTTCTATCTTTTCCTTAATTGCAACTCCCTTACATGCTTTAACATGATTGAACAAGGTGTTTCAGTGAGGAGGCAAACAACAAAATTCCTTGGACACCTTGAAAGAAAAGATTAGTACAACACCAGTACTAGCACTGCCTAATCTTCAAAGACCATTTGAGATTCAAATGGATGCCACTGACTATGCCATGGGAGTAGTGTTGATACAACAAAGTAAACCCATATGTTATCATTCTGAGACATTTAATTCTGTAGTAGTTAACTATCCAACATATGATAAAGAATCGTATGCATTAGTACAGAGTGTGAAAAAGTGGAAACATTACTTAATGGGCAAAGAGACAGTCATACATACTAATCATCAACCACTTCAATATCTACATTCCCAAACTAAGTTGCCGCAATAAAGACACTATAGGTGGATGGGTTTTCTACAACAGTTTCATTTAGTCATCAGATATAAAAAGGGCATACACAATAAAGTTGCAGATATGTTATCTAGACCTATTATAAATGCATCCACTATACTTAAGCATAATTCAGTACTGCGTGAGAGATACATTCAACAATGTACTCAAGGTATAGATTTCAAAGATGTATATGCAACTTAAGTCAAGGCAAATGAGTAGAAGAATTGGATTATCACATTAAGTACCAACTCTTGTATCATTGTGGGAAGCTATGCATTCCGCAAACTGAAAGAGTTAAGATAATTCAGGAGGCACACACTTCTCTAATATCAGGTCACTTTGGTGTAAGTAAAATGGTTGCACAACTGCAAATATTTTGTTATTAGCCAAAAATGAATGAGACAGTTTCTAGATATGTAAGACGGTGTACTATGTGTGCTAGAAGCAAGCCCAACAATAGAAAACTAGGCTTGTACACTCCACTGCCAGTTCTTTCTCATCCTTGGGAAAGTGTTTCCATGGACGTTGTTGGAGGATTGCCTAAATCTAGGAAAGGTCATGACTATTTATATGTTGTTGTGGATAGGTTTAATAAAATGTGTATTTTGATACCTTGTAATAAATAGATTACAGCTGAACAAATAGCAAATTTTTTCTTTCAGCATGTATGAGTTCATTTTGGATTACCCACTTCCATTGTATCTGATCGAGACACCCAATTTGTTGGGAAGTTTTGGTCGAGTTTTTAGGAACTAATGGACACCAAACTGAAGAAAAGCACAACCTTTCATCCACAAACAGATGGCCAGACAGAAGTATTCAACAGGACAGTGATCTAGTTGCTCATAGGCTATTGCAGCAAGCATCCCAAACTTTGGGATGAACATTTGTGTTATGTGCAACATGCTTGCAACGAAGCAAAACATTCTTCTACATAGAGATCTCCTTTTGAGACCTTTTTTGGTTTCATACCAAGGTATCCCTTGGATGTTTTCTTTGGTAAAGACATAGCAGTTGATGGACATAGTGATGTGGACAAGACAACCAAGCTCATTGAACAAATCCAAGAGATTCACTAGGTAGTACAAGAACAGCTGGAAAAGGGCCAAGCCAAATACAAGGTAAGGCATGACAAGCATCGAATGGAACATAGTTTCCATGTTGGTGATCAAGTCTGGCTGTATATCAGCAAAGACAGAATGCAAGGTGAAGGTAAAAAGCTAAATCCAGTAAGGTATGGACCTTTCAAGATACTTGAGAAAATTCGTGAGAATGCTTTTCGCCTTGATTCACCATCTTACATGCACATATACTTAGTCATTAATGTAGATAGCTTGAGATTATTTGAACCTTCGTTAATTGAAGATCCCGAATAGCATAGTCAATTGCCTTCTATTGATAATTTGTTACCTGAATATCTCAATGAATTGCAGGAAGACACAGTTCTAGATAGGAAGGTGAGGACAACGCGCAGGGGAGATGTTGAGTACCTCAGGATTGGACTCAAGGGTTCAAAGCTAAGTAGTGCCAAATGGATAGATATTGGACAAGTGAGACAGCTATACCCTCACTTAGTCGATGCTTGAAAACCAACTTCTGGTGGTCCCAAAAGCTTTTCCAGTGGGAAGGTCATGATCCGAATTGGATCCTTAAACATTTCCAGGACTGTTTCAAATTATGTCAGGCTTCAAAATCTTATGAGTAACATGCTTATCAGAAATGACCTCTGGACAATGGCAATTTATGGCCAGCAAGGAACAACGAGGACCCTCGGTCAAAGCGCGTTGACCGTTGGCCCATGGAGACAGTGCATTAACACAAGTTGACAATAGAAATCCCAGATCCAGAAACAGAGGCAATTGCTGTATCGCAGGGAAAAACTCTTAGTGAAGGAAAGCCCCAAGCGCTCGATCATTAGGAAAATAGGAAACTATGTGGAAATCGTCAGAAGGTGGGTCCCACACCTGAAACCGGTAGGATATTGCATGCACTTCAAGCGGTAAGTGCGTTTGGCCAAGTTCAGCAGGATGCCACACACTAGGCGACACATGTCCAACGAATGAGAGAGAAAACCGCTTACATTGCGTGAGTAACGGTCGAGCAACTTATCCACGCGATATAGACAGAGACCATAGGATTTAGAGGCTCCAGATCAGTGACGGAGAATTAACCCGATGGATGACCAGATTCAACGGGAAGATAGACTGAGGCACATAAAGATTTGAGGTCCGTCATGACCGATGAGTGGGCAGAAGAATTAGTTTCGCGGGAAAATCCTAGAGTAACAGAAATAATGACTATTTAAAGAAAACTAACACTCAGTTTGTAAGTTGACAAGTGGCCACCTCTCTGTGCACCATTACATAGCGATGATGACGCAGAGCAGGGGAATTCTAGAGGACAGAGGTAGGCGATCCATAGAGCCAAGAAGAGGAAACAAATAGTTAGAGAGCAAATTGGCTTTAAGCCATGAACAGATAAATAATAGAGGGGACAAAAGTAGAGAAAAAGAAGTCAATTATAGAGAACAGAGAAGCCGAGATGGCCTGTAGAGCAAAGGCAGCATCGAGCAGACAGAGACAGAGAGAATTCGAGAGTCTGTGAACTCTAGAGAAGGCTTGAGAGGTTCAAGCAACTCCTCTGTGTGTACCTGTCCGGTATTGAGTACCAAATTGGACTCATACCATAGAGACTAGTCGAGGTCAAGCTTCAGTAAGGGGAGACTGTGTACTCTAGAGACTTGGGGGATCCAAGCACAATCCTACTGATCATTTTCTATTAAGTGAGACTCAAATTAAACTTCTTATTGTAAAATCTTTGCTTTTAGACACAATAGAAAAGGCCACCACTGAAGGCTGGACTAGGAGACGTAGCCCAGGAGGATTGGGTGAACTCCTTATTAAATTTGTTGTGTTTTATATTTTCTTATTGTGTTTCTCTTACTATTTCAAGTGTCTGTGTATTTCGCAATCTTATTGATCCATTGCTTAAAATAACATAGACACAGCCCAACACATGGGTTTGTAATACCTTCATTAATTAACTGAGATCATTCACGAGTAATTTTTAGACCACCGTACCACATGGAGAAACTCTATAGGGCATACTCCCAATGAATTTGTTTATGGGAAGCAAGTCATTTTTCCTCTTGAAATTCAAGTAAAAACTTTCAAGATGACAGTTAAATTGGATCTTGATCTTTCAAAAGCACAAAAACAAAGAATGGAGCAGCTAAATGAACTTGATAAGATAAGACAAGATGCAATCCAAAGAACCAATCTAGTTCAACAAAAAAGATCCAGATGGCATGACAAATATATCAAAGAAAGAAAGTTTCAGCTAAGAGATTGGGCATTACATTTTTATTCAAAATTCAAAGATTTTCAAGGGAAATTTCAAACTCATTGGCTTGGGTCGTATGAAATTGAAATAGTTTTTGATAATGGTACAGTTAGGATCAGAACTATTGATGAAGAAAGAATCACATTCCTTGTAAATGGCCATAGATTAAGAATTTAGCCTAAGCCATTGACAAAGGAAGAGTTTCTCAAATATCTACAAGACAACACTGATTTTCAGTTGGTTAAGAAGGATTTTCCTTCTCCTCCAACTTGACTCGCAGAACTTGTTCTTTTCATATATATAATATTATATAAACATGAAAACCAACATTGCTGGCATGTTTATACAGAAAATTCAGGGTGAAAACCAAGTAATTTTGGCATCCTAAATTTTCTTTCCCATTCCTATTTTATCTTTATCCCTCATCTTCTTTTTAAAATAATTAGCTGCATAATTAATAAGTTTCTACAGCTTTGACAAAATTTTGCAATTGATGTTTGATAGGAACCACTAATTGGAGCAATTGAAGAAATGATCAAATCCACCCTTGGAAGCACCTGAAGACAATGCAAAAAGGAGCAATCAAATGTTAGGATCATCAATTCAAAAGGTATGCAAATATGTAATTTAATAATAAGGATCAAAACATTAGTATATGAATTATATTGATGATATAAGCAATGTAAACTTTGAAACGAGAACTAATACGATTACCTCTTTTTTTGAGGTAGCAAAAAAAACCTCTGATTTTGAAAAACATTGATTCAGAATACACTTTTTTTCGGGGCATATTTTAGACACTTCAAATTTTCTTATGTATCAAATATAAATACTTGTTTTTAAATGTTAGTGATTTTCATGTTGATTTTGAAACGTGTTGATGCAACATCAACCTTTTTTTTTAGAGGGATTAATTTTGACACTTTATATTTTCTAATGTATTAACTGTGGATATTCTTTTTAAATGTTGCATTTTT
>APFE030325456.1:101446-113060 GCA_000404065.3 Pinus taeda
TTATTTATTTTTGTTATTTTTTAAACTATTTTTTTTTTCATTATTCTTTTTAGATTTTAATGTTTTTGGGAGTCATGATAAAATCTTCTATGTCATTTTTTCAAAATGTTGATGATGTTATTTCAACATCAACACTCAACACTTTTCATTTTCAGGGTGTTTTTTTGTACAAAAAATTGGTTTTCACTACCATTTTTAAAACATGTTGAAAATTTACCCTAGAAAAAAAGGGTGTTATTTTAGCATCAACACTTTTCATTTTCGAGTTGATTTTTCGTGTTTTTGGGGGATGTTTTTGCTAGAGTTCTCATTTTGAGTTTATAGTTCACATTTCAAAGTTTACATTGTTTATACTAGTAGTTCAAAAACCAACAGTGCCAAAAGTGAGATAAAAATATCTTGTCATATTAAATAAAAAAATCTGTAAACCGCTATTTGTCCCTCATCATTACACAACACTCCAGACTCAAATTCCACATTCATTGTTGAGGTAATCCAAATCATATTCATTCATACCCTAACGATCACTTAACTTCACTTAGTTTTCCTCTCTCTCTCGTTCATACTCTCACCAAAAGCCATTATTTCGAAACCCTAACTCATATGCTGTCAAGAAGTGAATTTTGAGGTGAAACTTCTGAACCACGGGCATCATAGTGAGAACAGAACCAAATGGTAGAAAAATTATGGAAGGATATCTGCAGGTGAAAGAAATTCTGCAGAAAGCATAGTGTTTAGATTTCGTGGAAAAGTTTGATGGTTTTAACAAGGAAGTAACCAAATAAGTTGCGAGATCTTTTGATGGCGTAGAGGTTGAACTTGGAGACATCAAGTTTGCAGTGACAGAATTTCTTATTGCTGAAGCCACTGGATTGTCAAGAATCAGAGAGAGATGGTTTAAAAACTGGGGCATTAAAGGAGAAGAATTGAAGACTTCCTTGAAAAACCCAGGTATGGATACCACTATTTTAAAGACAAGAATTCTTAGTATAACACACTTAAGGGTAAATGGAGAAATTTGTTGCTAGTAATTCAAGAATCTGTCACCTGTGAAGGAAGATTTGGTTGTATGTTCTTTTACCACATTCATTTGTTGATGCATTTTCTCAAAGAGAATGAAATCAATCTTCCTTATGTTCTATTAAATAGATTAAGGAAAATGTCTGGGAATGTTTGGAAAATGATCCAATTTATAGAAAAAACCATGTGTCACCACGAACTTACAAAAATACTCATTGAATTTCATCTTGAAAGCCTAGGAGATAATTGGGATAGCTTCCTAGTTAGAAATCATTTTAAGGAGGAGGATCAAGAGCCACCTAGCAGCAGCAAAGCAAAAAGAGGAAGGAAGAGAATATCTAAGAATCCTATTTAAAACTTACCTCAACAACAACTACAAGAACAATAAGAAGATGAGACTCCTATTGCGAAAGTTTTTGGAAGCATTAAAATGCAATCTATTAGAAGAAAGAAATCCGGCAAAAAGGAAGAAAGTGCATCCAAGAAAATAAAGAAAGCTAAAACATACAAGAAAAGAGCTAAAACTAAAAACACTCTTCCATCAAATGTAAGAATAAGCACAAGGCTTAATAAAAAACCATCTCAACAGTCTACAGATGTTGTTAATTTGGAGGAAGAAGAGAAAATGAAAGTTCCATCACCTACTGTCATCTCACCTATTCATAGCCCAGGCTGAAAAACACCAAAATATATCCAGTACAGTAAGAAATATACGATTACATTGAATCTCTAGAGAAAAAAGCCCCAGGAAAGACATCATTTTCAAATCAAGAAAAGGAAACTCGGTCTAGTAGCCCACAAGAACCTCCAGTCATTAATATTTTGAAACTGGAAATGTTTGAGCTGGAGACGATAAATAGACACATACAACAGGAGAACGAGGCCTTAAATATATAGAATGAGATTCAAATAATTAAGAATGATAATATTATTTTGAATTTGGGCATGTGGTATAAGAAAAAAAATAGTTAAAGCAAAAGAATAAGGTTATTAGAGGAAAGGTAATAAATCTCTTGATGAAAAGGCTAAGAATGGCAGTGGCTAAAAAGAGGGTGAAGAAGATAAATCTAGATGTACTAGCTCAAGTCTCAGAAGAAATGTAGTAGTCCAATTCTAAATTTTTGCATGAGGACATGTAATGGCCTTCATGAAAGCTTCATTTTGACACTCTCCCTTACCAAATTTTCCTCTCTTTGACCATCATCATCAACTCAAAAGGCATCAAACTACAAGGGTTTTGGCATGGTAAGGTATTTAATTTTCTTATCTTTCATATTTAATAATGTTCATTATTATTGAATTAATGTTTGTATTTGCTACCGAATTCATGCAATTCTACAACTAATCTATGTTTTGGTAGCCAACTCCAAGGTTTAATAGGATACGAGGTGCTAGCTAAGAAGAAAAAGATATGGATAGGTGGAGATTGATCCCTCCAATGATTCCCTCCTATCCATCTGAACCAGATCATGAAAGGATTGTTCGATTACGTGGTCAAAGGCTGAAATTCAACGTGTTGTTGAACAGGTGAGTGAGAGTCTGAAAATATTATGCTTCATTATTTTCTTTTCCAAGTAGAAAATTGTGAGAAAAATATATTTTGATACCTGTTAGAAGCTAAGTTTAGAAGTCTATTAGCTAATGGTAGGCGTAAAAGCCTCAAACAATTATTTGACACAGGATTTTATAAATACCCTGCAGTAAAACATGAACAGAAGTTCAATTTGATGTATGCGACAATGATGTTTTAAAAACTTTGCTTTCATGTTAATGAAGAATGAATCTTGATGCATAGTTGACTCTGTGATTAGAGTTTCGTGACCACTTGTTTGTGGAGGGCCCCTGCAAATAGTGGAGGTTATGCATTTCTATATTTCCGTTTTATCATTTATTTCAGTTATTTATATGCTCTATAATCATTTTGTAGCATTGATTTTAATTAAATAGAAATAGAAAGATTTCACTAATGATGATAATTGTAACATAGACACCTTTCATAGATTTACTTACAACTTTCATTTCAAAAGAATTTCATAGATTTCTTTACAATTTCCTTTCAGAGTGTTTCATTTCATAACATGAGTGATTTCCTTACAATTTCATTTCAAAGTGTTTCATTTCAGAACATGAGTGATTTCCTTACAGTTTTGTTTCAAAGTATTTCATTTTAAAGCATGAGTGATTCCTTTGTAGTTTTATTTAGAGCATTTCATTTTAAAGCATTTTATTTCAAAGAATGATTGATTGATAATGAGAAGATGTATGGTTTTCATTTTAACTAGAGGTCAATTTCATTTTAGTTTTTATGCAAAGGATTGTTAGAACATTAGATGAATACATCTGCTTTTAGAGATTAAATTTGTGTTGCAATAAATTAAGTTAAGTTTTTCTTAATTCAATAAGACAATGTAAATTTGCTTTAGTTTCATTTTACAAGTGTAAAGAGCATTTTTTATTTCATTAGAAAGGAGTGAGACAGAATGTAATTGAGATCGAATATGTTAATTTCATTTTCTTTAAAGAGTAAAATAGGAACACAAAACATCCTTATAAAAAATTCTCAATAACTCGATAATACACATTAATAATCTAAAGGCTTCTAGCATATATAGTGCACTTGCACTTCACAAGTTTACCAACTCCGGTTGATAATTTATGTAACAATTAAATTGACAGATAGATATGAATGTTGTACATTAAAAATTTCATGATAGGACTAATCAATTTAGTCAAGATCAAATGTGTCATGTGTGTGAGGATTCATATCTTGAAATTTAGGTATTTTATACAAGTACATGTCCAATGTGCATGAGATGTAGAAAAGAAGGAATGTATCATACATTTTCAACTTATAATCATATGAACACAGGAAAATAACCTCGAGTTCTTAGAGTGCTCACATAAGTTGAAGAGATGTTGATAGCTTGTAAAAGTCCAATTTTGCAAGCTATGCATTCAATAGGTGAACAATAAAATATATACGACACAACAATAGTTTTCCCTGAGGTTAGCAATGTTTCTATAACAATATCCTCACATATTAAAGACTTGGATTTGATTATTTTTGTGCAGAAAAAAGGTGGACAAGAATCAAGTTATGATTTTATTGTTAAAAAACAAAATGTATTGCATGCATTATTATATAAGATTGAAAATGATCCATATTATTGTGATGTTTGAGTTGATAATAATGGTCTTAATTAGTTACCTGAAATTGTAACAAATGTATCACATATGGTTAATTCTACTATTTTACTGAAGATAGAAAATGACATTGAATTTGTAATGTTTGAAGGGATTACATGGATTGATGATACATTATGTGGCTTAGTTACATATTATTATGTAGAAAAGCTTCCAAATGCACCATGAGAGATTGATATTATTTGAGCTTGGGAAAACAACCCTAATGCAATGAAACATAACACAAATGGTGGATTGACAAAAGTTCTTAATTGGCCTAGCATTAGCTCATCTCCAATCAATGAGTATAACTTTTTTGGATTCTTCAATATGTTGTTTCCAACATTGTTCCCAAAAGGTGAAGAAGATTGGTTGCAACTATGAAAGAGAAATATGCATCTTCATGAGCATGCAAAAGATATTTTTATATATTGTGGCAACATATTTGGAGGAAACCCTCACTTTAGATACATTTTACTTCATATCATCATGAGACATTGCCTTGAGGCTTCTTTTACAATTTTTGTAAATAAGAATATGATATATCTACCAACAACAATGAAGGAGTTTGTTAGGTCCCTATAATACTAGTGTAGTCTCCTTATTGTTATTTTTAGTGTGGGCCCCTTAATGTTATTGTTGTGCCTATGTATTCTCCATATTGTTATTCTTTTGTTGTTACATTATTATTGTTCTGTATGCTTTGATTATATTGTTACTCCTTAAACTCCTATAAATACCAAGGAGGTCTTGCTATTTGTATCATTCAAGCATTCTTCATTTATATGATGTAAATGGGTTCTCCCCCTTGAAGAGGCTAATTTTTGAGTCATTGATCTATCTTTCTATTAACGGTGCTAGACCCACCAACATGTCAAGCAAACAAGCATGCAAGGAAACAAACTGCAAGCAAACACTACTCCTACTCCTAAGCTAACTATGCATGGGCCTGATCACGTGAAGTGATACTTCCAATGCAACCATCAACGCATTGGTTGACCCATGTTGGTGAAGGCTTGGTCTACGAGCAACCCGGTTGTGCGAACTAGCAAGCAAGAAAGATATAAAAATGAAGACAAACACACTTCATATTTCAAAGTGTCCACATGACATAAGTGAGTGCAAGTACATAACATGTGGTCTGTGGACTTGTCATGGTGTTGTGCGACACTTCGTGCAACTTTAAAGCATACACATACTCTTGACTATGACATGCAAGCAAACAAAAGAAACAAAGACAACTTGTGTCGTGCACGTGTGCTAGCAATGTAAAATTCCTCGAATGCATGAGCGATGGGATCGTGCAGTTTAAGTGGAGGAAGCATGACCTATGTATGAGATTGATCTTCAATGCATACAGATGAGTTATGAGGAGCCTCGGGTGATTGAACAATTTCCCAATCGAAAGCGACACCAACCTCAAGATAGGGAGGGCCTGACATAACCAAAAGCTTGTAGAAATTCCCACTATAGATCAATAGATTATGCAATATACTAAAGCAAAATACAAGATCTACTTCTACAACAAACTTTACGAAAGCTTAATTGAATATGAGCAAGATCAATGAGAACACATATAATTGAGAATGAGAAATCAATCACACATAACACAGAAGAAATAACCCGAGGAAAGCCTCGACCTAAAACCATAATCACTATATTATCATACAAGTGGAAATCTTGTTCAAGCTACAAAATCATCTCTCAAGCTATTCTGCTCTCTTTGCAATCAAACAATGCTGCTCATAGACAGTCAAAGGCTCTCACAACCTTCACCTATACCCTCCAAGCCACCTATTTCCTTGCACATTTTTTCCTGGTGTCTAGTGCTTCCACTTGTGTGAATTCCCACCTCACACTAATCACTTGGCCCAAAAAGAATTGCACAAAGCTGAAGGAGATAATTCCTTCTGCATGGATGAGTTTCCTATATAAGAAAAATCCTCCAACTAATAGTACAATGTCCCTTCCTCTGATCAATTGGGTCTCTGACTGAACTGACATGCATGAGTTATTTATGAGAGAATATTCATCTATCTGAAGTGCAACAGTTACATACATGCAAGCATTAACTAACTAAACTCACAATTAATTCAGCAAATTGTTTGAATTAATCTAACTAGACTTGACTCAATTAACTGAGCCAACTAATTACAACTCAATATCACAACTCATCCTTATCTCTTTAACTGATGGATAAATTCCTCAATCAATGGAGAAATTGTTGCATGTCCCCACATAGACTTCATGTTTGATTTTCTACAACTAATTAATTCAAGATGAATTAATTAGTTATTTTACAAATAGTTGCTAAGATCAAATTCAAATTTTACTTCTCAATTTATTTTAGGGACTAACTAAAATTGGAATCCATCCTAAAATGATATTTATAGCAATGTTATTTTTATCACTTCAATTTTTCATTCCTTGTTGCTATGTCCAACACTGGTACCCAAACTGCTATTTATAGCAGTGTTATTTTTAGCACTTCTATTTTTATCATTTCTTATTGCCATTTTCAACACCCCCTTCAACAAGAAAGGCATTCAACTCGAACCCGATCCTAAACCTTTGGAATGTCCTGCATGCAACACTTCTCCCAAGTGTTATTGCTCCAACAACTCTAGAAACAAAAAAACTCCTAACTGACCTCTCTGTTGGGCTATAAACACCCTCTGATGTTGAAGCTCCCTCTACCGTTGACAAGTGCTCCCTCTTTGACCTCTAAGCTAATGCAACACTCCATGCATCCCACACCATTGCAAACCTATCTGTGCCATCCTACACTAGTGCAACACTCCTGTGCATCTCGCATTGTTGCAACCTGCTAGCTCTGTACTATCTTGGGATTCCTGCACTGTAGCTCTCTTTGCCGCTCCATCCACATCTGTCTCTAACCACTTAGCCAATCCTGCTACTCCTCATCGGGGCTCCTATAGCAAGGTCTAATCAAAGAGGTTGGGTACCTCAATGATCCTACCCCTATTCTAACCTTCTTGGGACTATCACTCCACATCACCCCACCTCCTACTTGGGGGTATGGATGCATGTTCTCCCTCTGCCCACTTGACTCGAAATTTCCCCCTACTGGAGGTCTCTACATGAGTGGATGCCTCCACTTGATCTCCTCTCAGCTTCTCTAGTTGTGGCTACTCCAAAACCTCCTGAAGCTGCTTCATCAATTGTGGCTCCTCCACAATTGTCTAAGACTTCTTATGGTGCTGCACATTGAGAGGTAATGTACTCTCCCTCTCAATCACCAAGTCTCCATCTGTTGCCTTGCTCCTCAAGGCTTTGCATGCATCTTGAACCTCAAGAGCATATAGGTTCTTGACTCGTGAACCAATCTGCTTCACCTGTCTAGTGGTGATGTGTCGAAGGAAAACCTTTCCCTTACTGAAGACAACATCATAGCCTTTGTCTTCCAGCATTGTGATCGACACCAATTTTTTTTCACTCCTGGTACATACTTGACATCAGTAAAGGTAATGCGAGCTCCATGCTACCTCTGAAAAACAATCGTGCCTACACCTGAGACACTATACTTTTCATCATTACCCATCGTTATGAGTATCTGGAGATCTTTCTCCTCCAAGGTACTGAACATACTCTTGTCACCGATCATGTGGAAAGAAGCTCCACTATCACGAAACCAACCACATCCCACCATGGATGAAACCATGCATGCGATAAGAGAGAAATCCAGCTCAAACTGTGAGGCCAGTGCCTCACCATCAAATCCCTTCGAGGATCCCTTCTTGGATTTCTTCTATGGACAATTCGTAGCATAATGGCCCACTTCATGACAATGAAAGCATCACACTTTTGATTTGTCAAACTTCTTCCCACCATGGGAATAATTGGATTTGGGATGGGACACCTTCTGTTTCAGTTTCCTTGCCTTACTCACTAAGGCTAGATTTTCCTCATCATCTTGCTTCAATGAGGATCCATCTCTGGTGCTTCTTTTATCTCATCTTGCATCAGATCTGACCAAAGTTGTACCCAATCTGGCAATTTTTCTCTTCCATTAACCGAGTCTTGGTAGCTATGCCAGCTCTTAGGAATACCAAGGAGTGCAAGACTCACCATGTCATCATCAATGGTTGTGATCCCTACATTTCCAAGCTCATCCTTGCAAGTGGTGAGCTTGTTCAGATATGTAGAGATCATGTCGCCCTTTTCACACTTGATTTTCCGAAGCTTGTCTTTCAGCACCAACTTCCTCTGATCGTTGTTGTTATGATATAGATCTTTCAATGTTTTCAACATTGAAAATGGTGTCTCCTTCCCATGGAGACTTGAGACCATGTGGTCTCGAACTCCGTCCAGAAGGATTCTCCTTTCTCTAGCCACACATTTCTTCCATTCCACCAATTCAGTAGCATCAATCGGCTTGGAAACTTCTTGATCAATGAAGACCTTTAGACCATTATCCTCTAATACTGCTTCCATGTGATCCTTCCAGGCTATATAATTCAAACTGCCATGAAAAGCATATTCGAGTCTTAAACCGTTGAACGCCATTGGTGAAATTGAGATGTGATAAGAAATCGATTTCCATATTCAAGAACCAAAAACTTCTAACTTCTCCCTTCTTGTATAATGTTCTTTGCTTTGATCAACTTTTCTCTGATGCCATGTAGAAATTCCCACTGTAGATCAACAGATTACGCAATATACTAAAGAAAAATACAAGATCTACTTCTACAACAAACTTTGTGGAAGCTTAATTGAATATGAGCAAGATCAATGAGAACACATATAACTAAGAATGAGAAATCAATCACACATAACACAGAAGAAATAACCCGGGTAAAGCCTCAGCCTAAAACCCCAATCTCTGTATTATCATACAAGTGGAAATATTGTTCAATTTACAAAAGAATCATCTCTCAAGCTATCCTGCTCTCTCTGCAATCAAACAATGCTGCTCATAGACAGTCAAAGGCTCTCACAACCACCTCCTTTTCCCTCCAAGCCTCCTATTTCCTTGCGTAGTTTTTCCTGGGGTCCAATGCTTCCAGTTGTGTGAATTCCCACCTCACACTACTCACTTGGCTCAGAAATAATTGCACAAACCTGAAGGAGATAATTCCTTCTGCATGGATGAGTTTCCTATATAGGAAAAATCCTCCAACTGATAGTACACCATCCCTTCCTCTGATCTCAACTGGGTCTCTGACTGAATTGACATGCATGATTTATTTATGAGAGAATATTCAGTTATCTGAAGTGCAGCAGTTACATGCATGCAAGCATTAACTAACTAAACTCACAATTAGTTCAACAAATTGTTTGAATTAATATAACTGGACTTGACTCAGTTAACTGAGCTAACTAATTACAACTCAATATTACAACTCATCCTTATCTCTTTAACTGATGGATAAATTCCTCAATCAATGGAGAAACTGTTACATGTCCCCACATAGACTTCATGTTTGATTTTCTACATCTAATTAACTCAAGATGAATTGATTAATTATTTTACAAACAGCTGCTAAGATCAAATTCGAATTTTACTTCTCAATTTTAGTTCAAGGACTAACTAAAATTGGAATCCATCCCAAAATTTTATTTATAGTAATGTTATTTTTAGCACTTCCATTTTTCATTCCTTGTTGCTATGTCCAACACTGGTACCGGAATTGCTATTTATAGCAGTGCTATTTTTAGCACTTCTATTTTTAGCATTTCTTGTTACCATTTTCAACATCGCTCACGCTGAAGTTCCTAGACAGTAAGTGGGGTTTCAACTTTTTCGTCAGTTAGATCATCATAAATAGGTGGCTTTGAAAAATCAACTGCGATAGAATCATGATCGTGATTGAATATGGGAGTAAATGGATCACGACAAGTACGATTAGAAAAATCAATGATTTCATTGGCATCCTCATGATATGATAAATCAAACAGAGGGGTAGAAGAGAACTGAACAAATTCATCCTCTGTGTTTTCGAAAAAGGCAAATGAAAATTCAAGTGGATTTTTAATGAATAATTTATCCTCTCCATTGTCAGATGATGGACTGGCATCCAGTGTGTCCTGTGAGGGATCAACAATTGGTGAATCCGTAGATGAAGATGTTGGAATTATGATACAAGTGTTATCCTTGATGGCAACTCACTTAGAGACAAGTACAGGTGATGGCAACTTAATCAGAGGACAGATCTTAATACAGCAGGATAGAAAGAGAAAATATATACATGTTGGTTCACTATATACCAAGTCGCGTATACAAGCAGGTTCACTATATACCAAGTCGCGTATACGCAGGTTCGCTATATACCAAGTCGCGTGTACACGCAGGTTGGCTTCAGTAAAAGCGCATGTATGTGGAAAACTTATCTTTGTTCCATGGCGGTTATTCCTTGGAAGTTGTGCCTATGGTTTTGGACCATGGTGTCTCAACGGACGTGTTGATCCCTAGTTTTGAAGTTGATGCTATTGGATTTCTATGGTTTTGGCCCGTGGTATTGAGCAAGGCCTAAGGCTATATAAGGAGAAGATCATTAGGCAAAGAGGTAGGCAATGGGTGTCTGATGGAGTGAGAAGATCTGGTATTTGCTGGTTATCTGTTCGGGACGCTTGGCAAGGGTCGGATCTGACAGCGAAGGCATAAGTAATTATTTCTAGATCTGCACGTGGGTTTCCTTTGGAGAAAGTGCGTATACACGCTGTTTTGGTACAGTGAAGTAGCGTATGCATAATAAGATTTGATATTTCAGGTTGATGTTGATTCTGGTTGTTGTTGCAGAGTTCTAGGCTCTGGTTTGGGTTCTATGTTCTTGATGACAGGGTTTCAGTGATTTAGTATTGGTTTGTTTAATGAATTATGATGCAAGTATAAGTTGATGATTGTATTGCAGTAATGTTTGTTTTGTACTCTTGGATCCAGTCTGAAAATTGATGAAATGTGGTCCCTGAATAAAACAAGGTTGTAGCCTTCTGTAGGGTCAGCATCTACGTACTAGTAAATGGATTGGCTAGTACAAGAGCTAAGAGGATTGTAGCCCTCTGCAGGTTGTAGCTTGCATACTGGTAAAGGACTGCACTAGTACATTGTAAAAGAGGTTTCTTATTAAAGAAGAAAGAGACAAATTGCAGCAGGTGGTTTTCACCCACATTGGGTTTCCACCTTATATCATGGTGTTCATTTGTGTGGCTTTTGTGTGATGTTCTGTTCTATTATACTGCACCTGTTTACTGTTAATATGGTTAATAATGTTCTGATGCATCTACTGAAGATTAAGCTAACTGAATTATAAGATCTCTGGATATACGCAAGTTGCATTAGACACAGTAGCGTGTACACACGGGTTAACTTAATTGAAGTAGCATATATGTTTCTGAGTATGAAATTGGAAAGGTTTTACTGATCTGATAATATTGATTCACCCCCCCCCCC
>APFE030325456.1:122834-134457 GCA_000404065.3 Pinus taeda
AAAATGACCCCATTTATGGCACTTTATGGATATCAGCCACCATCCATCACATCATATTTAAGAGAAAATTCTAAGGTTCAAGCAGTGGAACATCATCTCGAACATCAACAACAAGTCCTCCAACTCTTAAAGGATAACCTCGTGTTGGCACAAAATAGAATGAAACAACAGGCATATTAACATCGCAGCGAAAGAAGTTTTGATGTAGGTGATTGGGTATTCCTACGGATAATACCATATAAACAGGTGTCCTTGAAGCAAGCTAAGAAGGATAATAAATTATCACCAAAGTATTATGGTCTGTACAAGGTGTTGCAAAAGATTTGTACTATGGCATGCAAATTAGAGCTTCCTGCAGTTTCTTGAGTGCACCCAGTTTTCCATGTTTCATGTTTAAAGAAGGTTATAGGCAACAAGCTCCCAATTCAAACAATATTGCTAGAACTTTACGAGGAAGGAAAAATTATATTGGAACCGGAAGCAGTCACAGAGATAAGAACTCGACAGCTACGAAATCAATCAATTTTGGAGTATCTCATCAAGTGGAAGAACTTATCTGCTAAAGATTCCACATGGGAGGATGAGAATTTTATACAGAAGCATCCAGAACTACTCAAACGTTGAGGACAACACTTTTTTGAAGGAGAAAGGCATGTTAGGTCCCTATAATACTAGTGATTACCCCATTACTATTGTAGTTGTATCCCTTATTAATATTGTTGCGCCCTATTGTCCCCACATTGTTATTACTGTGCCCCATAGAATCCCTCTATTGTTATTTTTGTGGCTTTATATTATTATTGTTAGGTCGGCTGGGTTATATTGTGACTCACACTCCTATATATAGAAAGGAGGTTTTGTCATTTGAATCATCCAAGAATTTTTCATTTATGTAATGTAAAGGAGTTTTCCCCCTCAAGGAGGCTGAATTCTAAGGCATTGATCTATCTTTTCTATCTTTTTGTGAGCTGGTTTCATAATAATGTCCCTGTTGGTAGCAAGTGTGTGACATATGCGGTGAGTCAAGGAAGGTGCATGAGCTTTTCTAACACACGGAGGGTGAGGTGAGTGCGCCCCTTGGAGACCTATGATAGCATGGAGTTAAGAAGGGAACACATGAGAAAAGATGCATCACAACATGGAAGACAAGTAAGCTAGCAATCCAAAGTGTTGGTTAAACCAACAACACATTTCAGAAAGATTCATACATACATATATAGAAATAGCTACACATGCATGATAAGCAAACATATACATATAATATCATTTAGAGTACTCAAGATAGTTGAAATACAATACAACATATGCAAGTTCTAGTCATACAATACATCCATGTCCAACCACTAGTTCCAATAGCAGAACATTGCAGACACAACCACCTGCTCCTCCAAAGAGATATACTAGCTCTACGTAGTGGAGAATCCAAGGCTTGTTACAATACTATCCAAGCTCTCTCTAAGATAGTCTTATCGGAAGCTTGGCTAACCAAACACCTATACAATGAGTTATGAGGGACTATTTATAGCAAAGGGTGGGGTGGCCCTTGACATTCATCTTTGTGAAAATTCATCTACCCTCATGACTCTTCATCTACTCTATGACTGTTACATCCAACTATCAACACTTAAACTTACAATTGACAAGATGTTGCATTACAATGCACATGTACCCATGTGAGACAAAATGGCTTGAGCAGGCCATGCAAGACATCACTATGACTCGGATGACTGTTGGAAGACCAGCTCTTCGATATCCTCATGGTGGTTGACAGTAGCGAAATGATGCCAAGCTCGGTGATCCGTAATGTTGTTCATGTACTCTAAGGTGACATCTTTTTGGAAACAAACTCTCACCTCCATAGAATCTGGGTACACTGCTTGAGCTCCTCTATCCAACTCATCTCATAGCATGCACATCATTGTCTTGAGTGCGGCGAGACCAACAAGATACTTGTGGATGGTGTCTGCACTGATTGATATGTCTGGGCTGGTGGCTATGCGCATCAACCCGTCAAAGTATGAGTTAAGCTCTAGTTGGACTTGTGCCTTTGTCTTTGCCTAGGTGAGTGTCCCAATAGATGGGATCGCATGTGCACGCAAAACAACATCCATACTCTTGAGTACACTTGCATGGGAAGCTTGTAGACTAGTGATGAGCTGCGGGAGATCTTCATAGTTCTGAATCTGACTCCAGATGTGTGCCTTTAGTTCGACCTCTCTGGGCTTCATCATCTTAGGCAAGTGAAGCAGGTCTCCCTTATACCTCATCATTCATGTTACATGTAATCAATAGAAGCATGAACATTCAACAGGATACATGCTCTTCTAGTACATTACTGCTACCAACTGTTGAGATGGACAACTACCTTATGCACAGTACCAAACTTGGAATACAATGCTCGCATGATTGTGTCAAGGGACAATACTTCATCTAGTATTTCCTTCGACAATTCTACTCAGACGGATGTTGTAACCAATTCTCCTCCTTGCTTCATCATCTTTAGCTCCTCAGCCATCCACTCATTCTCAGCAATCAGGAAGCGAACACTCGAGCTAGTGGCTTCGGCCATGCTCTGGTAGCATCAGCCAATGTTGTTGGATGTTTGCACGCGTCATACATGATCACTCGTTCCTCAAACTGCGTAGGAGATGTATGATCCTTTGGAGTTGACACTCTACGAGATTGCACAAATCTATGTTGAGACTCATCAAATGAGATGTTTCGCATCTCCTCCTCTGGATTTTCTCCAAGGATTTCAGTGTCTCCTTGGTCGCTTGGGACTTGCTCTTCTTCTGGATGCGGTGAAGCTGGTGGGTCAACCTCTTGGTGGTGAGGCATGAGGTCGATGTCTTTCTCTAACTCACATCGCTCCATATCCATATATTCAAGTGCTTGCTCTATCTCCTAAGCGAAGTCTTGCTCCTGCGATAGTTCACCCTGCCTACCTGATGCCCGCTATTCTGATAAGTCTACTATCTTTATGGGTGCAGTTTCATTTGTCCGCAAAAATTTCACCCCTTGTTGTACATGTTCCTTCTGCGCTTCCTTCTCATGTTTTCACAGATCCTGTTCCTTCCAAAGTTGCTCCTTCAACTTATGCAACTCCTTCTATGTTTCCTCCATTCTTAATTTCTCTCTCTACCTTTGTGCATTTCTCTTGTCATGATGTTGTCTATTTGCCTTTATTGCCAAAGCTGATTTCTGGACAAGTGGGTTTGCTCGGAACTTGCAACTTTGCTCTTCCTCCATGTGATCGACAATCTTCCTCTTGCCCTTGTTATACACTGGTATGTTCACCTCTACTGCTGCTGCTACTTTTGGTGCTCTCTAGGATGCTACTTTGCTATCCATTCCACAACAGGGCTGACCAGTTCATTGAGTCTAGAGGAGTTGTAAAAATATCTCCATGGGTCTTGTTGAGCCTCAAACCTGCACCTTCCTATACACCCTCTCAGCCTTCTTTTTCCACTTACTTCATCCACCCAGTTGTTAAATCATAGCATTATAGTCTAAAAAGAACTTTTTATATGGTTTTCTGACTATGCTTATGACTATTGTTTGGTTTAGTTTTTTTTTGTTCATGCAGCTGCGGAAACTTGTCAGTTTCCGCAGCCAGCACAGGTTTCCACAGCCAGCACAGGATTCCACAGCTATTTTGTTAAAAGTTGTGCTACAGGTGTCCTATGAAGAAACGAGCTACATGGGCAATCTCTAGGTGACGAATACATGGAACGTGTCCCTTCAAATCAGCCAAATCATCCATGGAAGGTCACGGTCAACAAAGGTCAAAGACAAAGCCAACCAAGGAGTTCAGCGGTGGCACGTCTCTGTTTTGAGCATGTGAACGTTACGTGGCACAGTCCTCAGCTCACGAAGACACCGGCACACCTGGAGATCATTCCCGTAACCTGAATCCAATAGCTACCACTCTGGAGATTTAATAGACATGATGACAGTTACGCTAGATCTCGACTGAAGGGATCTACGTGTCTTTCGAAACACAGTCAATAGCGTAGGAGTTAGTTAGTTAGTTTTAGCATTTTTCCATTATAAATAACGCGTCGATGAACACTGTAAAGGAGCTTTTTGGGATATGTGAATTCGAAACTAATGTGTTATCACCCCACTGCTTATATATGTTGTTGTTTTAATATATGAGAAGACTTTTCTAAGTTCATTCGTGTGACTACTCGTTGACTGGCTGAAGTGGCAGAGGGCCCCTGCGCGCTGAAGCCTTGTAAAGTTTCCATTTGGTTTTATTATGTTTTTGCTTTTATAATCATTAACTTGTACATAACACACTGTTTGATGTTTCTTAACTCACTGTTGTTTATATTTTCACCTCTGTTTTCTTATAGCTGTCAACTGATCAGTGCTTTTCTACAGGTTTTCTTAGGAAACCCGGGCAAATTTTCATCTTTTTTATAACTATTGACATATGAGATCGTCTTGTCCTTCCTGCTAACTTTCATTTTCTGAAGTTTAATTTCAGCACTGTCTTTTCCAAGTTGTGATTTGCTTACTTATTTTTCTGTTATTTAGATATCATACTGCTCACCAGTTTATGGTTTCTTTCTATAGTCAAGTGAATCTATTAGAAAGAAATTAGAATATTACTAACTGTAGTGTGATTTAGTTATCATATTGCTTAAACTTATTCATGATTGCTTCGCAGAAGGTAGATTGAGCTGAAGGGTAAAGGATCAGAAGAGTTGAAGTAGTGTGATTAGTTTCCTTTCTGCAATTTAATTTCTTGCAATTTAGTTATCATATTGCTTAAACTTATTCATGGTTGCTTCCCACAAAGTAGATTGAGCTAAAGGGTAAAGGACCAGAAGATTTCAAGTAGTGTGACTAGTTTCTTTTATGCAATAAATTCTTTCCATTTAGATATCATATTGCTTGACTTGTTCATGATTGCTTCCCACAAGGTAGATTGAGCTAAAGGGTAAAGGATTTGAAGAGTTTAAGTAGTGTGAATTAGTTGCTTTGCTTTTAGTTTGAGTTGCTTTTAGTTTTTACTTTCTTTTCATTCAGCAGCAAGGATACTGGTCCATTGTCATTAGTTCACTATTTGATACATTTACTTCCTCTTAAGAATTGATTTCAGTTTAGTTGTTTTAAAGCTTTCTTTTTTAGCACTTTCAAGTTTGAGAAAATCATTGTAGAAACCATCACCATCTATACTCCATACTTCACTTTCATCCTCGCCATCACACATTAGGGAAAGATAAATCCAAAAACAAACTAAAAACTCAAAAACGACAAAAGACTAAGGAAATAGTTATCTAGTACATATAGTACACTTCACTTCGTCAGTTTACGAACCCCAGATTGACATTTTAATTAGAAATTTAGATCACACTAAATTGACCAAACATTTTGGCGCCGTTGTCAGGGAAGTGAAATTAGGTAGCCAATTTCTAAAAAAGAAAAAACAAGAAAATTTCAAGGAAGGAAAATTGACAACCTCTCAAAGTATGCTCTCCTCTTGCACTTAGTGTGATCTGGAGGATTAGAAAAGAGAAAGTTATTGGTTTAATAGTTTCTTGAGTATGCTCTCTTCTTGCACCTAGAGTGACCTGGAAGATCAGAAAGAGAATTATTAGCCCGAATTGAAGAAAAATAAAAAAATGACATGCATAGAGCAAGAGATTCGAGGGGAAGGTTTTTAGCTAGAGCCAAGAGTTTGATTTTTACAACTCCATCTACTTCAAGGAATAGACAAGAGACACCTCCATCATCTCCAACTTACACTCCTAGCCCTA
Source organism: Pinus taeda (assembly GCA_000404065.3). Classification (NCBI taxonomy): domain Eukaryota; kingdom Viridiplantae; phylum Streptophyta; class Pinopsida; order Pinales; family Pinaceae; genus Pinus; species Pinus taeda. The sequence goes on from APFE030325456.1 coordinate 128,603, forward strand.
GGATTCCCAGAATTCAAGAGGCAGTAGTTGACTCTCCCACACCATCCATCGAATCTAAATTAGGAAGAGATCCTTTCCTTCCTTCTATAGGGAGACAAATTGTAATTGAAGAAGTAGAATCACCTGAGGAAGAAGAGGGAGAAATTCCTCCTCATTCACCCTTAGTAAAGGAACCAGAGGACTCTGAAGTCTCTGAGGTGTTATCACTCAGGTTGTTCCCTGCTTCCTAAAGGGAATACGGCCGAGGTAACCACTGACCAATCTTTTAGCTATAGGTCCTAGCCTACCTACAACCAGAGAGGGCTCTCTCTTTATAGTTTAGCTTTGTTGATGAATGTTTTTAGGCTAGTTATGGTGTACTATTTTGTTTGAATTTGGTGAGTTGGTGAATTCAGATAGAACTGAGATACAGATCATAGGACAGTTTGTTCCATTAGGCAATGGAGTTGAGGTATTTGTGCTACTGGAAGTGGATTTATGAAGACAGAGTGTTGCTGCAGAGCAAGTTGGGCATATGTGAAACAATTTCCCAGATTTTTTATGAAATTATGGAATTAGTGAGTGAAAGGCAATTAAGAATCTTTCACTATGCTAAATAAACAAACATGAAGGTATTTCTTAAGAGCAGTTAAGAATTCTTAAACAATATTCGCCATGACAGGATTAGTTTAGACATGAGAAATTAAGAATTCATATCTATGGCTAATCCAAAAGAAAACATATTTAGAAATAGAGATTGAGCATAGGGTGTTTAAAACAAATCCTAAGCTATTCTTTTTCTCTACTTACTAAGATTATGGAAACATAAGAATTATGGAATACACAAAAAACACATACACAGTTTAGGGAAACTTATTGCTTCAGCAAATGACACAGGAATTCTGCAACTAGACAGAACCATTCATTTCCATCTTCAGATAGCTTAAGAACCAGAAATCTCCATCAGCAATTTGTATTATCAAAAAATGTCTCCAGAATACAATAGAGCTCTTCAGAAAGAATTACACTACAACCGACCCTCAATGCGTTATCTGAGGGGATATATATACAAAAATAGGGTACAAAATATCTCAGTAGAGAGTTATTGTGCAATAAATTGCACCACCAACTCTCTTACAAAAAGTAAATGAAAACATAAACATAGCATTTAGTGCTGAGATAGCTGTTATCTTTCTGTCAGACAACTTTTGACTTTATGGCTCTGGAAAGTGGGTTGTAGTTGTGCCTTTAACTCTGCGTTAATTGAGCTTGCTGTCTAGGTGCATTGCTGAGTCATTTGTACGGCTACTTGTTGTACCTGTGTGCTGATCTGCCTGCTGACCTGTTTGCTGACCTGTACCGTGACTTGAAAACTTTGATTTTTCTCAAAAAAGGCAAAAGCAAAGTGGAATTATCTGGGAAAAATCTCCAGCATTGCTTGCCACCAATCAGCTGGAGGTAGCTGATGCCTCCTCATTTTTACTAGTGTTTCATCTACCTCTGTATGTCTGTAAAAGTTTGGAGGGACTTCGAACAGATGATTTATTTCATGTTCAATAAAGAATAGATTTTCTAGCTTGTCATAGAGAGACTGCCCAGAGGGAGGGCCTGCTTCTTCTGTGGAGCTACTAGATGTTGTTATCTGATTTTCAACATAATTGTTGATCCTTGTCATATACTGATTATATGACAGCAGTTGTCCTGTGCCAGTCACTAGGCTTGGCAGTCCTTTGTCCTGTAGGATAGTCATTTTTGCTCTAAATTCATCTATCTCTGCCTTCATCTCCTGACATTTCCTCTCCAAAGTTTGAGTAAAATTCCTCAAGGTCAGTACCTTTTTGGCTGTCAGGATTGTATCTGTTCTGCTGCTTACTTCTAGAGCAACCAGTTCCTCTCTAGTGCGGTTATTGAGCAAATGAATCATTCTGGTGGCTTGCTCGGGCATTATTCCCAGGGTTGTCCTGGCTCTCTGTATTTCCACATGAGCCACATCTATCAGCTCAACCTGCTCAAAAATTGTCTGAATGGACTTCCATTGGTCCTGTATAGATTGGCCAATTTTGGCCCAAATAATCTTCTTTATTTCTGCTAGGGTTTTACCTAGCAGCAACTCTTTTTCTAGAGTTTTCACTTTGGCCTCTAAGGCCTTTATTTCTCTTTGTTTTTCTGCCACTGTCATTTTTGATTTATCATAACTGGTCTCCAACTTGACCAGTCTATCCTTAGCATCATTTGTTTCAGTGACTTGAGTCTCAAGCTCTTTAACAGCTTTCATCAACTCCTCCATGCTCATGCTGGACTCTGCTGTTGTTGTTGCTTCTGTTGTTGCTCCTGTTGCTGATGTAGCTATGCTAGGTGTTGGAATAGTAGGAGGGGCTGTTGCTGCTTGTGTGGGAGGGGCAGGTCCAAGATTTGTTGATGTTTGAGGGGGCTGGGAGACTAATTCCCCTTGCTTGTCCTGCAGTGCTTTCTCTAATTCTGCCTCCATTTGTAGTATTCTTTGGTTCATTACTAGGAGCAGCTCCATAGCATCATCTACTTGCTTTTCTTGTGCAAGTTCTGTTGTTTGAGGGTGAATGGTAGGAGGCAATTTTTTCTATCTTCTTAGTGTAGCAATGTCATCCTCTTTCTTCTTTATAAGGGCTCTAACACCCTTTGGATCCTTTGGGTCATGTCCCAAATCAACTATTATGTCCTCCAGAGTCTTTATTCTATTGTCTTTTGCAGAGGAAGACAACCTTTCAAAATCAAGCTGCCTGTTTGTGTTCTTCAGGGCTTCCTTTAACTGATGGGCCAGCATTTCCCTGTCAGCAAGTGTTGCATACAACATTTCCCTAGTCTGTTTGTGCAGCTCAATCTGATCCATGGGGTGTATGTCTTTGGAAAAGACCTCCAGGTTTGTTCTGTAGTAATCTGCTGGGGTCTTTGGATGTGGGACTTTAGGCTTTAAATGGGTGAAGATCATTTTTTCTTCCTTCAATTCATAGGCAGCCATCAATCTTTTCTTTTTGGCTAGAGTTGTCTTCAGGAATTGCTCATAGAGCTGCACTCTCACCAACTCATTCTGTGCCTTGATCTCTATGAAGCCTTCTTTGACTGCAGCTAGTTTCTTGCCCTATTGTCTTGAGGAGGACACCTCTATGGTATGCTGCTAGGCCTGTTCTAGCTGAAACGAGCTAGTGGCAGTCTGCTGGCTTGTTTGCCTTTCCCTGCTGTGGCTTTCTGCCCATTCTTCACTTATATCTCCTTCTTCTGTTTCAGGGTCTATCGTCGGCCTCTTGGCCTCTGGTTGCTGTGATGACCCTGTTGGAGGTGTGACCTCCTCTCTGTCTCTCTTTTTTCCTCTCTCATCATTGAGAGGAGTCTGCAAAACTGGGATTTGAGGTTGTTCAGTTTGCTGTGGAGGGGCTTGCTCTGATTGCTGATCCTTTGATGTGCTGGGCTGCCCTGTCTCTACCTCTTGTTGTTCATCCATCTTCTCCTTTCCCTGTTGTAGTTGTTGTTGCTGGAGCTTGCTGGGTGTCCTGTACAGCTGGAGCAGTAGAGGTGCCTTCTCCTGCTTGGACTGGTTGTTTGAACAAGACCTATTGACAAGAATCCAAGTCAAGAGTTTTTTCCAAGTCCTTTACAATCTGCTCCATTTTTTCTTCCTGAGTCAATTCCTCTACTATTGAATCAGGTACCCATTCATCTTGATTGGCAAAGTGTTGTATTTGTGGGTATGTGCAATGATTATAGGCTAGCAGCCTATATTTGACCCTCCTGGCACTGATGAAACCTTCAGGGTCATAAGGGACCCACCAGAAGCTTCGTTTGAGTTTAAGCTGTTGCCCTAGTATTTGATCAGCTTTTTGCCAACCATCTTTCTTGTTCATGACAAATGGGCCTAGGTAGTCTCTGAACTTTAGGTTGGCTTTCTTCTTGGCACTGTGAAAGTGTGTCAGATCAGAGTTTATAATCTGTCTGTAGTATTCCAGGGCAAATAGCCTCATGGGCACATATTTTGGGAGCCTGTAGGGACAGAGCTCACAACCATAAATTCTGATGACTGTGTGATTTTGGTACAAGTACCAATCACCAATTTTGTAATTCCTGGATAGCTGCAAGATTTTTTGGATATCCTTGGACAATCTGATAGGAGGGGTCCTCTTTAAGAGGCATGTGACTGGATACACAAACTGATCAATGAATTCACAGTATGAGTAGGGGGAATTCTGGACTTGGTGGAAGACTGAAGACCACAAGATGACAGACCTCCTTTCTCCCTGTGAGTCTAGCTTCTTGATTGGGCACTGGAAGCAATCTGTTTGATAGTACAAGAATAGGTGATAGATGTATGAGGAATACTTGAATATTGCCTCCCTCTTCAGTCTTGACAATTGATCATGTATCTTATTGGCAATATATTTGGCATAATTGTACTTCATAGCAGGGGGCTTCACAAGGCTATATGCAAAGAGCATGACCAGCACAGTTGCTTATTTGTAGTGAGCCCCAGCACAGAGGTTAGCATATCTACCAGCAACTTGCCAACCTCATTGAAATCTGCATAAGAAAAAGGAGGTGGCCCAGAAGGTTGGCAGTCTGCCTTCATGAATTTACTGGCTATTGCAGCAATGTCTGTGCTAGAGAGCTTGGAGCTCTCATCTAGCAAGTAGTTCATGGAGAAGGGGTATAGCAGCTAGGTCTGCTTGTAGTTCAGCATTTGGTTGATGGAATCTGGTGTTATGTAAAAGAGGATGCTCCCAGATGGAGACTTCACAGCTCTGAGTTTCTGGTCATAGTTTTCTGCACAAAGGTGGATGACCTTCAGGGAAAATGTTCACAGAAGGCAGGAAGTAGGTGGGCAGATTGGATTCCCAGATGCCATACAGGTCACTATTGTCTAAGTGACTGTTTCTTAGCTGGCAATATGTTTGTAAGTGATTCCTCTCTACCACAAAGTCTGTAATGAGGGCATCACTGTCCACTAGTGGCATAGCTTCCAGTTCTTTGTTAGGTGGATTTATAGGAGCTACATCCAGAGTATCTGGAGTGGCCATTGTTTGGTTTTAGCTGGATGTTTTACTGGATTTTCAAGCTTGAGACAAATGCTGAGGAATGGTTGCTAATCTCTGTTTTGCAGTGAGCAGCTTTGGCAGTGCAAGGAGGTTGTTACAGGCTTAATGAATCTATGGGGCACTCTGTTTTGAAGAAGCAGAGTGTGTTGAGCTAATTAGCTGGTTACTTGCAGGGAATTTCTTTAGCAGGGGTGAGGGAACTGCTAAATTAGTTTTCTAGCCGGTAGCTCGGCTTCTTCAATTGCTTTTTGTGGTAAAAATGGTTAATTTTACAGAGGGGCACGGGTTTCTTCAAGATTTTTTGTCGCGCAGGGGTTTCAATGGCTTCTTCAATACATTTTAGTGGTCAATTTATCAATGTGGAGCTTTTGACAGAGTTTTTATGCAGGAAATCAGGATAGCAAAGGAGAACAGTGGGTAAAGAGGACGCCTGCGGCAAATACCTGGTTTTTATGGTGTGGGATGTCGTTTGCACCGGTCGAATTGCAGGTATTTAGGTTGATAATGGAGGCGGCAGCAACTTTGGCGGGTGGCTTTTGAGTTTTGACTGTTGCATGTTGATTTTTGCATGCAGAGGAGCTCTAGAAATAGTAAAAAACAATGAGAAATAACGGTTAATTCTCGCCTTTTTATGCATTTTTGGCATATTGGCGCCTTTTTGGTGATGACGTCATGCTGACGTCACCATGGGCCCGGGTACAGAAGGGTGACGTGGCAGCTGACGTGGGTGCCCAGGTGGCAGTGACACGGTGGCAGGGTGGACAGGGTGACACGGTGGCAGGGTGCAACGTGGAGGCTTGGTGGCGGCAAGGTTGG
>APFE030325457.1:0-53938 GCA_000404065.3 Pinus taeda
GTACAAAAAAATGAAAAGAAAAACAAAAAAATATTAAGATGACTACTTAAAAAATGGTTAAATTTATAAAATAAATGTCTACATTTAATACATTAGAAAATTTAAAGTAAAAAAAATAAGTATTCTAAAAAATGGGCTTGACACTACATCGACACTTCAAAATCAACATGAAAATCGCTAACATTTTAAAAATAATGTACATAAGAAAATTTAAAGTGCCAAAAATATGATATGATATATATATATATATATTATGAATCAACACTTTTCAAAATTAGCTGATTTTTTTGATACATAAAAAAAATGGTAATCAATACAGTTCTTGTTTGAAAGTTTATATTATTAAAAGTGATTGTCGGACCAAGGAGTCACTGATGGCCGAGCTGAAGGCCTCCGAATCATATACATGTTCCGACTATGAGTTATAACCCGACAAGGGGAATGACAAAGGCAAGCAAATTATCGATGTAGAGCCCAGTCCCACTATTGCCACCACCAAGATCTAGAAGAATGAGCTAAAAATCCATAGGAGGGGGAGTGACTCTTTCACTCCCAGATGTGGGTGAAGGGTTCTCTGCTGTAGTTCATTTTGAACAGTAGGAGACAAAATAACCTCATTTCAGCAGAGGACATGAAGTGGCTAGGCCTACGACCAAAACACACCTACAGTTATACACCATTGGGTGGTTTCACCAAGGGCACAATATCCATGTCAGCCAGCAGTGTCTCCTTCCCTACATCATCAAGCCCTTCATAGATGAGGTACTGTGTGATGTTTCTCTTCTTGAAGTTTGTGATGTATTATTACGAAAACCATACTTGTGGAAGCAACATGTTCTGCATGATTCTAAGCCCCACATTGTTATTATTACTTTGTGAAATAGGTTGTACAGGATACCAGAAGTAGTGCCTCCTACCACCATCTATTTGATAATTGTGAGGAAATGTTGTAAGATCATTCTCCCAACTGAGAAATTTGCTTTTCTTATGATTCTCCCTTAGGGAAAGATGAAGATTGTGGCCACAGCCTCTAGAGAGGGTTCCTTTGTACACCAACAACAGATGGAAAAGGTTGTGGAGGAGTACAAGGCCATATTCAACTCACCCACAAGGGTACCTCTACACTATCATGTCAAGCACTCCATTGATTTGTCCCCATGTGCATCATTGCCCATTGGACCAATCTATTGACACTCAGTTTTAGAGAACAGTGTAATCAAGAGGAAGATTCAGGAGTTGTTACAAAAAGGGCACATCACGCCAAGTTCATCACCTTGTGAGAGCCTAATTGTGTTGGTATAGAAGAAGGATGGGACCTAGAGATAATATATGGACTATGAGGCAGTAAACAAGATCATTGTCTGGAATAGGTATCCAATCCCACAAATTGATGACCTTATGGAAAAGCTCAAGGGGGGAAAATATTTCAGCAAGATTGAATTCAAGTATGGGTATCTCCAGGTACCAAACAAACCCTCTTATGTATGGAAGACTACCTTCAAATTCAAGGAGGGCATTTTTGAATGGTTTTTTGTGCCTTTTGGGTTAAATAATACCCTCGCAAACTTCATGAGGATGATGAAAGATATCTTGTGATCCTTCATCAACTCATTCATGGTGGTGTATTTGGATGACATCCTAATTTTCAACTAGATTTTGGAAGAGCACCTATGCCATATTTGACATGTCCTCTAATCTCAGCGACAACACAATTTGTGTGCCAATTTGGAGAAAATCACTTTTGGTATGACCTAGGTTCAATATCTTGGGTACAACATTGATGAGAGGGGTGTGCATGTAGATCGTGCCAAGATACAAGTCATTTGTGATTGGCTAGCCTCAACCACTTTAATGGAGCTCCGCAACTTTTTGGGTCTTCCCAATTTCTACCACAGTTTTGTGTTACGGTTATCTCATATCACTTGGTCTTTGATTCAAGTCACAAAGGGTAGATAGAGTAAAATTATTTTGATATGAATCCCAACACAAGGCATTTTCCAATTTTAAGTATCGCCACTCGTCTACAAGAGTGCTCCTCACATTACGAGACCTGCAACAACCATTTGAGATTGAGACAAATGCCTCACACTATGTTATTGGTGCAGTTCTTACACATGAAATCAATCGAATGACATATCACATTGAGATACTTTTAGAAACAATCTAAAAATATCCCACCTAAGGCAAAGAGATGTATTGCATTGTGTACACTTGTCAACAATGGAATAATTACATTATGGGGAAGGAAATGGTAATCCACATAGACCACTGACTCCCACTGTTCGTACAGACACAAGGGAAGTTGTAGAACAACTTCCATAAAAAATGGTCCACATCCCTACAACAATTCCATTTCAACATTAAGTATAACAAGGACATCATCAATAATGTTGCAGGTTTCCTAAGCCAACCGTCGATTATGGCACTGACCATTGTGCTCGATTCTTTTGGGCATGAGACTTCGGGGTGTCCACACTGGGGCTTCACTTGGGGACCAATACCCTACCGTGTGGGTTCGTATTGGGGGATATATATTGAGGAAAATTTGACTTAATATATTGGGGGATATAAAGGGGGTAAAGGGTTTTTATGTTGACGGCTATAAAAATGGAGCTCAAAGTTAATGAAAAACTATAAAGGAGTATAAAAAGTTTTAATGAAAAAATGGATACCTACAATATCTAGTTAAAGTAGGGTTTTTTTGAATTGGGAGGTGTATTGGGTTAATATTGGTAGGGGGTTAAATAATGTGATTTTTAGAGGTATTTTCCAATATGTAATTAAATTATGGGTATTGTTTAATATGCCATGAACACGGGCGATATGTGAAAGGTTCATTTGGTGAAGCCCCATGGGTAGTCGCATTTGTACAAGAGAAATCTAGAATTCAACAACACATACCATATGCTCTTGAAAGAAAACCAAGCTTTATGGAGAATTAAAAACATTTATTGTAATTGATGTACCCAAATATTATCTCCTTTCATGAATTGTATATGAATCCACGATAATGAATTTGGAAAAAGTAGAGCTTGTCATTATGACACTAACTATTGTCGAGAAAAATATGCTTCATAAACCATTAAATAATAGAAATTTGGGGCCACCTTTTAGTTATTAATATTATTATTTGAATTAAAATTGATTATGCTTATAAAAGAATATGAACTCTATGAAAATTGAGAGTAATGTACGTTTACTATTGTGAACGACTAAATTCTAATTTATTTGATTTGTGATTTTGACATCCTTATATGTTTCTTAGATTTCCCATCCCATTCAAATATCGAAAGTGATCTCCAACAATTTGCAATTGATATAAAGGGGAATTGTGTCCCCTTTTTGACGTGTAAAGAGATTCGAGCATTCGATTAAAAATATCCCATTTCAATTTTATAATTGAAGAAATTCAAATTATGGAGGCAATTGCGACCCTTGAGGAAGGATCATTAACCATTCAATTAGAAATTTATTGAAGGGTTAATATATAATTTATGGTATAAATAGAAGATAAAATTAACTAGAATTTAATTATTATGTATACTTTTAACATATATATTTTAAGAGGAACCACTACATTCCCATTATTACGGAGTGGTCTTCCCTAATGTCCTTATAGAATACTAAATCATTCAAAACTATTGAAGCAACCCTCTTTGTTGTTAAAAATTAATTGTATAATATCCAGAAAAGGAAAATCATAATGGCCTTTCTCTTATTATTGAACCTTAGTTTTAAAAGTCTTCCATTCCATAATGGTGAGGAATTAAAAGCTTTTGGTAAGAGTGGAAGCACACGTGTTAAGATCAAGCGTAGCTGTTATGATGATAAAAAGCTTTGTTGAGTGTAATCATAATGAATGTTCAGTGTTTAAGCCTTCCATTCCATAACGGTGAGATATTAAAAGCTTTTGGTAACAGTGGAAGCACACGTGTTAAGATCAAGCACCGTTGTTATGATGATAAAAAGCTTGATCGAGTGTAATCAAAACCAATGGTCAGTTTTTACCGGGTTGGTTACCTCTCGGGTTTTATTCGCTTTGTTATACTTTTAATTGGTTATACTTTAAATGGAAACAATAAATAAATGTTACAACTTAGTTTTAAAAATAATATAAATTATGGTATAGTTTTAAGAAAATTGGGTAATCTTGGTTATAGTTTGCAAGTTTTAGGGTTTTTGGTGTTGTTAGCCTCGCTCGCAAAAGGCCAAAAAATTGAATCTATGTATGTTCTTAAAGTTTCAAGGCTTAAAATCATCTTAAGGGATCAAAAAATGTTCTTAAAATGTTCAGCATATACATAAAGATCGTTCACGAAATCAAAACTAGCATAGGAGAAAGACCCTTAAAAGGGAGAAAAAACACTATTGGGAGGCCAAAACATTGAAAAAACAGTGAAAACTACATATGGGAGGCTTTAACAATAGAGGCATAATAATCGTTAGATTTGGCCGATCAACGGCCTAGATCTAAGCGACTAATCCCAATTAATGCTATCACAGAGGAGGACTTACGGAGGGGCGCAGGACACCGTTGATGAGTGATCTCCGATGATTGGATTGCTGGGTTCCATCGGTGGGGTATCGACGGTTGAAGAAAAGGCCATGGGCATGATCAATAAGCGATTGCGACAAGTCACATCGCTATATCACTATCATTATTAACCATGGGGTGTGGCATTTACATATATATGGGTGCGACCCAATAACTGGACCCAACAATTATATAGATAAGATTGCATAAAACTTCAAGTGTGTAGGTTGGCCATTTTAATTATATTTCATTGTTTAAACGAAATACAAAGGAATACATAACAACGCCGATAGCGATAAATCCCAGCGTCGATAAGGTTCTGGAACGATATTATACAATATTTCAGGTCCAAGGAAAGACATATTTCAATGTTTTTATGTATTTTCATTAGTTCAACGAAATAAAAAGGGAACGGGCCAAATGCGAATTGCGATAGAGACAAGGTCAGACCCGATGCATTTCAGAGTTAAAATACATACTGTTTTAGGCCCACCAAAGCCGATTTGATGTGTTTTTGAGTATTTTTTCTGGAGTTCCAAATACAAAGAAAACATGCAGAAGCATGCAAATGTGAATTGTGATGGCAATGAAGGGAGACCTAATGGATAATTAAACTATATTTTAGGACCTTTGAAGTCCAAAATACACAGCGATGGGTGAGATTTATCAGTATTGTAGCGTTTTCGCTCTTTATGACCAAAACAGTGACTACTTGCGGTTTAAAGGGGAATATAAAGGCACCAAGACCTATTTCACCATCTAACAACGTCTGGGCGATGGCTTATGGGAAGCAGAGCCTAGAAAGGGAAAGAGAAGGGCCACAACATGCTCCAACCTGAAACAGAAAGTTTTGGGAGCTGAGACAGTGCAATAACCACACCAACAAACGTTATGGAGCATCTCTGGCATAGAAAAACTCTTAGAGAGTGCAACAAGCCACCAAAAATATCTTAAATTGGTTATTTTGTTGTGAGAAGCAGAAAAATCTGATCCCATGCTTGCCTAGAGGGCATCAAATTAGTTAACAATGCATATTAGGCAGATTAAGACTCCGAGCCTCTTAGAACTGAAGAGCATTGTAAACAGGTTACAAATAGTTTAAAGTAAGATGTAATAGGGGTTCAACTCTTGGAGATTATTCCTCCTCTGTTCATTCAATCTTCTCACCTTCATTGTAGTAATATAAGCTTATTTTTCCATTATATGTTCAATGTCCATTCTCCTTTTTGTTCTATGCTTGCACTTGAATAATTTGTTCATGTTCTCTTGGTGTCTAAGGCCAAAGAACCGTCATCTTATATTTTCTTTGATATATTGGATTTGCAAGCTTCTTTGATGCCCATAACTAGCCATCCATATGTGGTTATATATGCATCTTCCAGTACAGTTAGTGTTCTCTTTTGCTGCCCGTAGCTAGCCATTGATGTATGTTTATATATGCAATCTATAGGTATAGTCAGTATTCTCCATCTATCCATTGAATTTCTAACTTATTGAGCATTAGTGGTCTAAAGCCTTATATTGGTGAGAGTGTTCATACATGCCTTGAGTGAAAACAGAGTTGAAATGGTTATCTAACTTGATCCAAACGATAATTTATTCCAATATTTCAGAGAACAATATTGAAGATTAAATATTACCATGCATCTCCGAGCTACAACCTATCAGAGTTTCTTGAAATGATAGCAGATGCTTGAAATGTTTTTCATGACATTGACTCCATTTCCACCATAAAAAAAAATTGATTCAAACACTCCAAGGATTAAATTTGGTTGTTCCTAAGAAATTGTGTCCTTGTTAGACAACACCAATAAAAACATATACTCCAATTGCATTGTTACTAGTACAATCATATAAATTAAATCATTTAACCTCACGAGTAACAAAATACTTTCCTCATAATACATATCCCATTACTACTATTTGAAAAAAAACATAATAATTAATTAAATTATTAATTTTCCTATTGATTAAATGTGATTTGGAAGCTAAATTTTTTTATATCTCCCACCAAATCTGTCCTATAAATTCAAAAGTGTCCAAAAGACACTGATATTTTTTATTTTCGGTCTACATAAAACTCTTCTAACATACATATCCACAAAAATACTCCGAAGTACATATTTTCATAATATAAGATAAAACTTAAAGACGAACTACCCGTAATTATTCAATCGAGCGGCAAGGTTCCCTTCGATCTCAACATTTTTAGGACTTGTCCATGGAAGGGAGGAAGAGAATTCCGCATTTACTTCTTACTTCCGCAGCTTCCATCTCCTATTGAATCAATGTTGTGCCCTGATGCCCTTTGTATTCTTCACTCGCTTTGCTATTTACTCTAGCTGTCGCTAATCGATATTGTGCTGGCGCTCGATGAGAACCTCTCTTGTTCCAGAATAGATAGTCAAATCAAAATTCTCAGAGAACCGGTGCCATACAACCCCTTGTTATAAGAAGGCACCATACAACCGCTTGTTATAAGCAGGCATACTGATCTCCTCGAGCACATTGTTTTTCAAAGTGTTTCACATATGATAATCATTCCCCTGTAATAGTTGGACAAGGAATTCCATCATCGAGTTAATTGCTATGTAAGATGCAATCATATCGATTAAGGCCAAACAACGTAAGCGTGTATGACACGTCCCATGAATAAGAGAACGATCGCTTTGAGTCCATCTAGAAATAATAATGAGTTGAGGTGGTATTCATCGATCCTCTCTCATGATAGCTATTGCAAGGAGTCCATCTAGAATTAATAATGAGTTGAGCTGGTATTCATCGATCCTCTCTCATGACACCAATTGCGAGGAAAGAAGAAGTGGATTCATTGATCCTCTCTTATGACACCAATTGCGAGGAAAGAAGAAGTGGATGCATGATTCCAACCTTTGATTTAATGGAGGGCTTGCACGAGAATGTTAGAAATAACAAGCATGATCGAAATTCCTTGCTGGAGTTTGGCATATGGACGTCGGACAACCCACCTTTCCAATCACCACTAATACTATTTAACACTCTTAAGATTTGTATTGAAATTCGGAATATCATGTGACGTGTTTAATAACAATGTTGTTTTCATTTTGAATTATCACTCCTTGTTCAAAGGAGACACCCCAATTTTCTACTGAGTATGCCTCTGATTTTATATTCCTTTTAAAGAATTCATCCTTCTCAAACTTCATAATTTGCAAGTTGCGTATATGTAGGATGGAGGATTGAATTAGTGCAAGATCGTATTTGATCTTATAAATGAATGACAACCGTAGAATATCCAAACATCATTAATTTTGAAATGTTACATGCTATTGTGAGTTTACTTCTTACCGTAATACTAATAATTTGAATTCATTTTTAATTTGACCTCATTGTTAGATGAGTTCTCCAGACCCCAAACATATTGTATTTCTTTTTGTATTTCTTTTTGTACATTAGGGTAGAAAATAACCCCTCATATTATTATTATGATTATTATTATGTTGAGAGGTGCTTTTTAGTATACTATGTAGAGTTTTTTAAAGATGTAGTCTACCCAACCTTTAAATTTTTCTAGAGAATTATGGAAATTAGCATAATAATGACTTCTCTCAGCCCCAAGCATATTATATTTTTTTTTTTTGCATCGGGGTAGAAAATAACCATGTCGTATTATTCTTATTATGTTGAGAGATGCTCTCTAGTCCACTATGTAGAGTTCTTGTAAGATGTAGTCTACCCAACCTTTAAATTTGCCTGGAAAATTATAGAAATTCTCTCAAGATTTTGATAGAATCTTGGAGGAATTTTTGTAGATCTAAGTTATAACTCTCAAACTTCAAGATTTTTGATGAATCCGTTTCCACCATTAAAAACTCAATTCAAAATATTTTGGATGGCTTCATCATGGTGTTGAATCCATTTCCCCCATTGAAAAGTCAATTCACACATTCCTTTCGCTAGTTTTATTTTTTATTTTTTTTTGTGAGATTCAACCATTTTTTGTCGTCTTGAAAAATTTGAAGGTTCGATAGACAATATCGTTGTTGTAATGTATTGTCTTATAAACATTTAACTTTGTCAAAATAAAATAAAATAAAAATAAAAATAATAGTATTTTAATTTTTATTTCTATTAAGTATTATTTGATAATTAAGGTAAACTTGACTTGGTTATGTCACTAATACCCATGGTATTCATCTAGAATATAGCCTATTTAAAGGGGTGAATTCAGGATCTACCAAGGGCGAAGAGTGATCAAATATCTTTGCATCTCAAAAGATTTAGCACAGTGAAAAACCCACCCTGAAAAATGGATTTAACACCGTCAAAAATCCACCCTCAAAAATGGATTTAGCGCCTTGAAAAACCCACCCTCAAAAACCCCTAGGGCACTTCGATTGTGCAGGGGTTACAAATTAATCCAGATTTAAATAGGAATGCAACAAATTATAGATATGAACACACATATAGAGATGCAGTGGAAATAATACTTCATTTCATTCATTTAAAATACTGAAATATGCTTACAAACAGAAATGGAAATAAACGAGCTAGGGCAATGGTAGCTTATCTCTTAAAAGAGATATGGCGGTTACATGCCTCTGAACTGTGTTACAATAAGGCTCGAAGGCCTATTTATTGTTTAGAAACAATGGAAAATCCTGAACATCCAAAAGCTTAACACTAAAAGATAAAATGCCAAACTCGGGGCTCTGCTTGTGTAAATTGCTACATCAGCTTTCTAAGGTCGTAACTTTCGCATACGATCTTCATTTGACGTACATAATATCTCATTAGAGAGATCTATCTTAGAACTACTACTTTGGGATGAGCAACATCAGTCCATGGATCGATGTTGCTCCCAGTTTTCCCAAAAAATGTTGTTTAGGGCCTAAAAACGACTCTAGAATTTCAGGACTTGAAAAACTGCTAAAAATAGTAAACTGTGCTACAATTAAGGAAACTAAAAAACTAAAAGAGATAGTTGTAGGGGGTCCAAGTGGGATAGGTGGGTGGCTACCAACATCCACCTCGATCATTTCTCCCCCCCTAGGAAGTAATAATCCACATTGTGTTGAGTTCCTCCATCTGCTGAACTTGGTCCCTGGTGAGGTGTTTTGTAATCTCGGATGTGTCCAGTAACGGTGGGAAGCATGGTCGAGGGCGATACACATTGAACACTTGGTGTAGGTGAAAGAATGGAGGAATGTTATGCTCCAAAGCATTGTTTCCCACAGCCTTGGTAATCCTGTAAATACCATGTGGGAGTGGTCTGAGCTTCTAATGGGCTCTTGTAAGACATTCTTTCTACATATGTAACCAAACTTTGTCACCCACCTGAGACTTGTGTGGTTTCCCTGTGGGTGAGGAGAAGTTTTTCCTATGTTCTTTCATGACCGTATCCCTTTGTTATTTCTGTTACATGGAGGAACCCTTTGCAGGGGTCATGGATGTGGCGACAATATTCCCCTTACTTTGGGAATGAACAAGATAGAAAATCAATTTCCTAGTTTGGGAGATGAGCTTGCTGCATTTCTTAGCAGTGCTGAAAGAGGCGACAGTAGGTGGTGGTGCCTCCAGTATCCTGTATAATGAATTGCCCAAAGGAATAATAACAACGTGAGGCCTTGACTCATACACAGCATGTCGCCTCCATATGTGTGGTTGGCCTAATAAGACATCAAAAACATCAAGTGGTGCAACAACTCACAATACCTCGTATGTAAAGGGCTTGATGTTGTAGGGAAGGCGATGTTGCTCGTAGACTCAGATATCTCGTCCTTCGTGAAGACACCCAATACTATAGAGTTGTGGGTGTGGTGCAGTCGATAGGCCCAATCGCTTCACGAGCTCTGCTGAAATGAGGTTCTTTAGGCTGCCACTGTCAACAATGAATTGCAGCGGTGAACCCTTCACCCACATCTATGAGTGGAAAATATGCTCCCCCTCCTTTAGTTCTTTATTCTCATTCTTGTGGATCTTGGTAGTGGCAACATTGGCGCTAGGGTTTGCATCAATTATTTACTTCCCTTTTCCATTACCCTTGTCGATTTCTGACTCATTGTCAGAACATGCATCTAATTCTGAACCCTTCAACTTGGCCACTAGCGACTACTTGGTCCGGCACTCACTTGTGTTATGAGTGGGACTCTTGTGGAACTCACACCACTTTCCTTTGTCCTTCTTCGACTGCGTGGTGTTGTTATTTTCCTACAGCTTCGACGAGTTGTCTTGGGTTGCCCCCTCTTGGCTTTGTCCTTGGTTCTACGACTTGGAGAAGACTTTCCCTTGCCTCCGATTTGTAGATCCAAAGTCTCCTTTCTTCTGTTTAAACTTTTTCTTGATTTTGACAACATATTGATATGTTGTGCCGAGTGAGGAGATGTTCAGAAACTCCATCTCTTTCTGGATGTATCCGTGTAGGAAGTCGCGGTATTTGAGTACCACATACAACTCTGAATCCGTGATACCTAACTGTGTGTGAAGGGTATGAAAAATGTTTGTGAGCTTTGAAACATCTTGGTCCCTTCCCTGTCAAAACATGGTCCACTTTATGTATTTTCCCTCATATCTTTTGACAGGCTAATACTGCTCCTTAATGGCATCCTAAAATGAATTCCAACTAGGTGCAGCTAAAAATAGTGAGCCCATGCTTTCATCCTTCTACTCACAGTAGGTATCCCACAAGTCCTTGACATGGGGGGCTGCTTTGAGAAGAGAAAAAATAATATTTTCCCCACTGGAAAAATCATGAACAGAAAATAACCTGCTAGTAGATTTAACCATTTATGTACAACATCTGCGTCTATTTGACCCTCGAATATGGGCATTTCAAAATTAACTTGTACCTTAAAGGATGTGGCATTTCCAAAGTAGCTATTGGAAGCCGATCCGTCGCTTCTGGGTAGCCACTAAAGGATCTGGGCAAAGTTGTCCATCATCGTGTTCCTTTGTTGCTAGAGGGCTTCTTCGAGCAAGATTTTAATAGGATCTTTTGACCCCTCGACTTTCCTTTCATTTGCCATGTGAGGCCGTCTGGATTTTTGAGGTTGTTCTTGCAAAGGATAGACTAGTTCAAGCTCTAACTCCTTATATCCCAACCTCTTTGGGGACAGGCAAAGAAAAGTAGAGAAAAAACAAACCGCTCTGATGCCACTGATCAAGATTTAAACAGGAACACAAAAAATTACAGATATGACCACACATATAGAGATGTAGTGGAAATAATACTTCATTTCATTTATGTAAAACTAAAATATGCTTACAAACAGAAATGGAAATAAGCGAGCTAAGACAATGGTAGCTTATCTCTGAGAAGAGATGTGGCAGCTAGATGCCTCTAAAGTGTGTTACAATGAGGCTCGAAGGCCTATTTATTGTTGAAAGACAATGGAAAACCCTAAACATCCTAAAGTCTTACACTGAAGATGAAATGCCAAACTCTGGGCACCATTTGGGTAAATTGGTACATCAACTTCCGGGGTCATAACTTTGGCATACAATCTTCATTTGACACGCACAATATCTCATTAGAAAGATCTGTCCGAGATATTCTACTTAGGGAAGAGTAAAATTGGTCCATGTTTCCCAAAAAATGTCGTTTAGGGCCTCAAAATGGCTCTAGAAGTTCACGATCCGAAAAAGTACTAAAAATAGTAAATTGTGTTACAATTCAGGAAACTAAAAAGCTAAAAGAGAAAGTTACAGGGGTCCAAGTGGGATAAGTGGGTTGCCACCAACATACACCTGGATCACACATAACGCTTGTGATTTCAAAAAATTCTATAGAAATTTGACCACAAAACCATCCAAAAGTCTCACTAAAAACAGCTCGCAAGAAAGACCATAATTCATGTTCATATGGCACATGTTTATATGACGTCTTTTCAATTAATCAAATTAATTAAAATTACAAGTAACGACATAAGTACTTTTGAGATAATCTCAACCTTTGATATGGGAATACTACAATGAATATTTTACAATATTCCTTAGACATTAAATCTGTATTATCCACCCATTAATTATTAATGATTAAATTAAAATTCTAAATCATTATTTCAAAATAGGCATGTTTATTCACAATTATTTCTAATATTATTATAACAAAGGCTTTCATATATTAATCTAATTTTGAGATTCCATTATTGCTATATTAATCTGGTCTTGATTTGATATCAATTCTGAATTTATTATTATTACTATTATTATTATTTATATTTTTTTTTATATTTCATTACTAGAAAATATACATGTTCAGTCTTATAGGAGTTATTCATTCTCAAACATTAAGGCTATAAGTCATTACATTAGAAGTGATTATGGTCACTTAAAAATTTGAATCTTCTATGGGGAGGGATCTCAATCATCTCATTTATAAACTTAAAGAAATTGAATCTCAGTGGGGAAGATCCCAATCATTTGTCCAACTACCAAATTATATCCAATTGAAAAATTATTATTATTATTATAGTAGTAAAAAATTTAAATACTTTTTTATTTATATATTATTTAAAAATAAAAAACTACATTTATTTGAAAAAATAGATCTTACAAAATGTATTATGGATATGCTAACATATTTATCATTATAAACATGTTAATGACATAGTCTAACTTAGAGACAAAATAATTTTTTAAGAGAATTTCGTGATAAAATTTCAAGCAAGATTTTGATTTTGATTTGCTTAAAATAAATTTGTGAATGCATAAATAGATTCAACGCCCTAGAAAACCCATGAGGTCATCAACTTCTACACATTAAACAACTTAAACTCAAGTTTTTAAAATTCTCTCCAAGATTTTGACTAAAATTAACCCAAAAAATGCTCTGAAACACTTCATTTCATCTATAAGGGAGACTACATCTATCTTAATTATACCTTTATTATTAATATTTTTTCTCTATAGAATGGGAAAACCCATCATAACTCACTAATCAATCTAGCAATGGGGACAGCCACCAATGTAATCCCTTGACTCATAACCACAATAACTGTAATTGGCTAACACAAGTTGGACATATAATCATTATTTAGGAAAAACAAGCCATCTAGAATTAGCCACTCTTAGTAGGACATGGGCTTACACTCTTGCTAGGTGCCTTTGGGTACTGAAGCATTAACTTGATTTTTCTGGTTTGAAAAAGAAAAGCTCTTACCAAAGCAAGCTCATATTATTGTTATTTTTATTATTACACTAATATTTTGTGCATTTTATTAGGAGTTGTATTTCCTGTTACTCTTTAGACTTTTTCGTGGACAAAACCAACAGAAAAATTTGGGGTGAAATTTTGGTTTGTGTTATTTAAATTTGAGGTGAAATATTGATTTGTGTTATTTAAACTAGTTTTTTTTAGTGTAATAAGAAAAAAAACTTAGGTCACTACGATTAGGCAAGAGTTATCCATCAAATATGTGATTTCAATAGATTCCTCATAGATTTTAGATAAATTAGATCAAAAGTCTAATGAAAAAGCTTCCAAAAATTCTCACCAAAGAGAACTCCGATTTATTTGTCCAAATATATTACTTAAAATATTATAAAAATTTTTAATTTAATTTCATTAACTTAATGAAACTAAAACCACTTCAATTTCACTAATTTAAAAAAATAAAGAATAATTATAACATGACATAATTATTGTAATGCATTACAGTAATATCCCCACCTAATGTATTGCGCCCATACCATTACACAGTATTGGTGGATATATTGATTAATATATGAACAAAGATTAAGGAATGTAAAGAAGGGAACATATAATTAAACATGGAATGAGTGTGATTATCTTAGCCTTTCTTATCTTGTTTTTTAGATTAGACCTGCTAATTTTTGTTTTTTGCTTTCCAGTTTCAGTAAGTTTTGCCGTTCTGACTTTTAACCTTGTTTCTTGAGTCTTTCTTTAATTATTTTTAGTTTGAATTTTACTAATTTAAATTATTTGAGTTATTTTATTTATGATATTGTTTCTTTTAAGTGATATTTTTATGGTCTCTATTATTCAGAGTGTCGTGATCCTTTCTTCCATGTTTAACTTAGTTCTTTGTTTGATATTTCACCAATTTTTTTGACCAGCTGTTCCGATAATTTTTTAATTATTTGGTATAATATAATATTATTATTTACAAACTAGCAGAATTTATAAATTATAAAAAAATTAATATTCATTAAAGAATTTTTTGGTATTTTTGTAGTATAAATATTTATTTTTTATTAACTACAAATTTATCTTATTATAACCTTTAATTGTTGTCTTGACCATGAGCCACATGATGGTTTAGACATTCATTATTTAGTTCAGAAATTTGCAAGGTTACGGGTGAGTGATCAAATCCCGTAGGTATAAAATATCGGCACTTTCTAGAGTCCTAGTCCAATACTTGCCAGATACATGACACCTTTTCATAGTCTTACCAGCATTTCTGAGCTATTTTGTGAGGTTTTTTAAACCAGGTCTTCCTCTTAAAGGGACCAAAACTAGAACTTCTGAGCTATTTTGTGAGGTTTTTTAGACCAGGTCTTCCTCTTCAAGGGACCAAAACTAAAGCACTCATAGATCCGTGGTAGAAGGAGAAATCTGGTTGGAGGCACGGTGGTAATAAAGAAAATATGTTCAATTGAAGGAGCGCTCCGGAAACTGGAAAAAGCAAGAAATCTAGTTTTTGGTAAGATTGAAGGTGAAAATGCAAGCCAGATCCAACAAGGACACAGTATAGCACGAAACAAGCCAGAAATCGAGTTTTTGGTAAGATTGAAGGTGAAAATGCAAGCCAGATTCAACAACGCCACAGTATAGCACGAAACAAGCCAGAAATCGAGTTTTGGTAAGATTGAAGGTGAAAATGCAAGCCAGATTCAACAACGCCACAGTAAAGCACGAAACTCTGTGGCAAGAAATATAGAAAAATATGAAAAAACGCCCATATGTAAGAAGTGCAGAGATCCGTTAGAAAATATTTATGAGGGAAAAGGAACTCAGAATAGGAAATGAATTCAGTTGCATAAAGGTAAATCTTAGGTTACAGCGAGGACATCACAACCACACAGGAACTTAATTAACACAGGAAATAATTTACAATAATATAGTGTAAAATAATACAGTGTAAAACAAAAGAGGGTTGCGGAAATTTACTTGTGTAAGATTAAAACCATAATGTTATATTATATGTCAAAACATAAAGAAATTACATTTGCATGATAAATGGAGGTTGCAACTCAATGAGGGTTGCAAAAATTTACTTTTGTAAGATTAAAACCATAAAGCAACTAGCCACACTTTATATTATATGTCAAAACATAAAGAAATTGCATTGGCGTGATAAAGGAAGCCTGCAACTTCACTTACTATGATTTACATATCACTAGATTGCGAAGTAAACTTCTGTAAAATTCGTTTTCACATGCCCACCAATATTTCTCTCTCTCTAACTTTCACAACATGCCCAACATTACAAATGACTTTTACATCCATATTTATCTTCTTTTTTTTTTTTTTAATCTAGGACAATCAGTAACTCGTGAGAGTTATCCTAAACAAACAGAGGATCAAATCTAACTAGCTGCCACTATAAACCTAGGCTACTTCGCCTACAAGACACACAATAGCAGGAAACTTATGCCTCAACAAGAGCCAAGAGGTCGGCTATGGGGTCGCCTACTCTTACATCCATATTTATCTTAACATAAAATTTGACATTAATTACATGATAAAGAAAATATTTAACAGGAAACATGGGTGAATTTACATAGTAAATGATTTTCTGAAGCACTGGTGGAATGAATGTTTCCCATATTTATTTATTAAACTTCATTAAATGCTTCAACTTCTGTGATGTGTTGCAGAATGGTCCGCTGTTCTGACTCCTTTCCTTCTCCCTACAAACAAAATTGCAACCATGAAGTGGTGACTGGGCAAGCATGTTGGTTGTTAGTACGTTCAAGGTGGTGGTTGGCATTAATATTTTCAACACTCCCCCTTAATAACAACTGTCGCCATTGACAATTCCTGAATAACCTCTGAAATAAACAAAACATTCACTTGCCAATGGCTTTGTGAAAATATAAACAAACTATCCCTATGACCTGCAGTGTTGCAACACAGTTTCATCATTGTTAATCAACTCTCTAATAAAATTATATTTATCATCAATATCCTTGGTCCTCTGGTGAAAAATAGATTTCTTTGATAATGCAATTGCGGATGTTTTATCGCAGAAGATAGTTGTCACTCCCTCTTGGTCGTGGCGAAGATCCCTTGACATCCTTTTCATCCAAATACACTGACACAGTGCTGCTATTGCAATGACGTATTCAGCTTCTGCTATTGACACTGACACTATTGGCTGCATCTTGGAGGCCCATGAAATGGCTCCAGAACCCAAATGAAAAACATGTCCCGATGTCCTCTTTCTGTCATTGACACTTCCTACCCAATCACTGTCACTGTAACTAACCAGCCTGAAATCACTTGTGGTGTACAAAATGCCATATTGCTTCGTCCCATTTACATACCTTAGAATCCTTTTTGTTGCTTGCTAATGCGTCTCCTTGGTTGTCTTTGTGAACTTCGATAGCAAACCAACTGCATACATTATATCTAGCCTAGTGGCGGTCAAATACATCAAGCTACCTACCATGCTTTGTATAATGATAGATTAACATTGCCGCTACAATCTTCTTTGCTCAACTTCAACCCCATGACAGTTGGAGTTGGTGTGGGATTGATGTTTTGAATTTTAAACCTCTCCAAAATGTCTGCTACATACTTTGCTTGAAAAATAAAAATGCTATTTTTTGTTTGTTTCACTTCTCTGCCCAAGAATATCTTAACAACCCCAAGTCAATCATTTCAAATTCATTCTTCATAATTTGTTTGAAATCAGTGATGAAGAAATCATCGATGCCTATAAAAATTAAATCATCTACATATAAGACAACAATGAGAATTTTACCATCATTCTGTTTGATGTAGATGGTAGGCTCACCGTCACATTTGTTGAAATCATTGTCGAACAAGTAAGCATCTATCTTGTTGTACGAAGCACGCCGTGCTTGCTTTTTCCCATAAAAAGCTTTCCTCAACCAATACACTTTGTCTTATTTTCCTTCTACCTCATAACGAGGGGATTGTGCAACATATCGTTCCTCTTTCAGTACTCCATTCAATAATGTTAATTTTACGTCCATTTGATACACTTTCCATTTATGTTGCACGAAAATTGCCACAACTGTACACACTGTCTCCATCCTCATGACTGGCACAAACATCTCCGCATAATCTCTTCCATACTGCTGCTCGTATCCTTTGTCAACTAACCTTGCTTTGTGCCTTTCAATCTTCCCATCGACATTGCTCTTGGTCTTATAGACCCACTGCACTCAAATGACTTGTTTTCCTTGCGGCAAATCCACTAACTCCCATGTGTCATTCTTTTCTATAGCTTCTATTTCTTCGTCCATTGTTGCAACCCATTTTTCTCCTTTGACTACATCTTCAAAATGGATGAGGTCATCTACATTACAAAACAAAGCAAATAATGAATTCAGACCAATGCTTCTATCAACCTCATCTTGCTCATAAATTTCATTTAAATTTCTGAATTTTGGTCTTCTTGTGCTTACTGAAGATGGATTTTATGTCACTTGGTGTTGCACTTTGCATCATGTTTGGAGAAGAACTTTATTGACTATGCGACATTGTCCTATTATTTATTGATGGTGTTCCTTTCTCCCTACTTTGTTGCACCTGAATAGGAGTAGAGGAAGTCATTGTTGAGGAATTGCTCGTTGTTGTCAATTCTTCTTTTTCTTCATGTGGTATACATGCTTTCACACTCATTGTCTTCTCTAAACTTCCATCCCATGCTTCCTGTTCTATCAACTGCACATCTCTTCTTATTATGACTTTCTTGGTTAATGGATTGTAGAGTTTGTATGCCTTGGATTCATCGCTATATCCAACAAATATACATTTCTCTCCATTGTTGTCGAGCTTCTTCCTCAAATCGTCTAGGACATGTGCATATGCCACACATCGAACAACTCCCATGTGTGTGATGCTATTCTCTTCCATTCCATGCCTCTTCAGGAACTACGTTCTGGATGCTTTTGGTTGGACACCTATTCAAGATATATGTTGCACAAGAGACAACTTAAGCCCAATAATCATTTGGAAAATGATTTTCCTTCAACATACTCCTTTCCATTTCTATAATGGTCCTATTCTTTCTTTTTGTCACACCATTTTCCTAAGGTGTATATCTTGTGGTAAATTTCTTATGAATTCCATGCACCCTACAAAATTGAAGGAATTCATTTGAGATGTATTCACCATCTCTATCAGTCCTAAGGACTTTGATCTAGTGTCCACTTTGCTTCTCAACAAGAGCCTTGTATAAGCGAAACTTCTCAAACACTTCACTTTTCTATTTTAGGAGATAGACCCATGTCTTCCTTGTGTAGTCAAATGTGAACGTCAATACATAGTGGTTGCCACCAATTGATGGTGTCAGCATTGGTTTAGATAAATATGAGTGGACAATCTCCAAAGGTTCCTTTGCCCTCACTGATTTTCCTGCTAGAAATGTCTCTCTATGTTGTTTGCCCAAGATACATCCTTCACATAGGATGTCTAGTTTCTCTATAAGTGGTAATCCCTTCACCATGCCTTTACTATGCAGTAAATTCAAACTTCCCCAATTTAGATGTCCAAATCTCAAATGCCATAACCAATTTTCATCTTTGACCTCTATTTGATAGTTCACTTGTGTGACTACTGCCTCTTTTCTTCCATCCTCCTGTGAGTTGATTGATATTTGTTCGTGCACCTTCTTCCTTCAAATTTGATATTATCTTTATGGGAAACATTCTATTGTTTGACATTTGAACCTTTGCAATCAGCTATATGCTTGGAGGCCTATCCAAAATTGTGCACACATCATTTTTGAAAAAGACATTGTAGCCCCTTTGCATGAGTTGTCGAAAAATTATTAGGTTATGCTTCAGAACAGGGACAAAGTGAACATATGAGATGTACTTCTTCTTTCCCTTCTTTGTTAGGATATTAACTCTTCATTTTCCCATGAAACAGACTTTTCTATCAGTCCCTAATGTCACTTCAGATTTCACACTTTCATCTAGATTGGAAAACATTTCTATGTTCCATGACATGTGGCTGCTACACCCTCAATCTAGATACCATATATCACTTCGTTTTTCTTGTGCTACATTACAAGGTAAAAACATGCTATTATGGTTCTAATTTTCTTTTGTGAAATTTACACTTGGTTTGTTACAAATGTCACATTGCTTCTTTCTACATTCATTTGCATAATGATCATACTTCTTACAATAATGGCATTTAACTTGAGATTTATCATACCTCTAACCTTGTGCTTGATTTTAGCTTGGGCCCTAACTTGGATTTTGATTGCTACCCCTTCCACTTGACCTTGAACAAAGGAAACTTGTGTCTTGGAGGCATGCTCCAAGGAGGAGCTTGGTGCTCTATTGAATCTATGTTCATGAGAAATCAGTGATGCATGAAACTCATCCACCTTGAATTGTGAGAGATCCTTTGTCTCTTCTATGGCCACAACAATAACACCAAACCTTGTTGGAATACTTCTCAAAACTTTCTCAACTATTCTTTTTTTTCAAGTGTCTCACCATGAGATCTGATTTGTGTAACCAACCTAATTTCATGTGTAAAAAAAGAGTCTACATTCTTAGAATCTTTCATATAAAGTGTTTCAAAATCTCTTCTCAACATTTGTAGCTTTGATGTCTTGACTTTTGCCATGCCTTGGTAGGTTGTCTCGAGGGTGTTCCATGCTTGCTTGGACTTCATTGTTGTTGCAACCCTTGGGAAAATACTTTCATAAATTACTTGGAAAATAGAGAACAGGCTTTTGAATCCTTCTTCTTGATGTCCCTTAACAAATCTCTTTCTACTTGAAACAAAACATTGTATATTGTTGCATCTACTAGTTCTTGAAAACCATTCTCCACCAAATCCCAAATGTCTTGAGACGAAAACAAAGCTTTCATTGTAATAGCCCAATAATCATATTTTGTTTCCATTAAATTGAGGTAACTTACGATTAGTCAAGCTTTTACTTGATGTTGCCATTTCTAAGTGAATAAAAACTTTTTACTTGCTGGTAAATTTGCTAAAAAGTAACAATCTACTCTCAAAACAATTTTAACTATTAGTAAAAACACTCGTTTTTACACTACTTGTTTTTACACTTAACAGAGTTTAACCCCCTATCATACCATGTTAAAAAATAAATTTAGAGGGGAGCTTAGAAATCGGTTGTGGAAAAGCAGACAAAGTCAAACTCAGTTGTGGAAAGGTAAAATCTTAGGTTGCGGGGAGGATATCGCACCCACACAGGGATGAAAATAAATTTAGAGGGGAGCCCAAAAATCGGTTGTGGAAAAGTAGACAAAGTCAAATTGAGTTGTGGAAAGGTAAAATCTTAGGTTGCGGGGAGGATATCGCAACCACACAGGGACTTAATTAAACCCAGGAATGAATTCACTCAAAAACAGAGTAAAACAAATGAGGGTTGTAGAAATTTACTTGTGTAAGATTAAAACCATAACACATCTGTAAACCTCGGTAAAACTCATTTTCACGCGCCCACTATTATTTCCTCCACAGTTTTCTCCTCACTACTTCACAAACTCTCACTCTCTAACTTGTCCAACATGCTCAACATTACAAATGACTTTCACATCCATATTTATCTTAACATACAAATTTGACATTTATTACATGAGTTATAAAATATTTA
This sequence comes from Pinus taeda, assembly GCA_000404065.3. Lineage (NCBI taxonomy): Eukaryota > Viridiplantae > Streptophyta > Pinopsida > Pinales > Pinaceae > Pinus > Pinus taeda. The sequence continues at coordinate 21,316 of APFE030325457.1, forward strand.
ATACCCAACATGGGCGATTTTATATAGTAAATGATAATATGACAGAGAAAATATTTAATACCCAACATGAGCGATTTTACATAGTAAATGATAAATTGCAGGTGTTGTGGAGTGTGGACAACACTCACAAAATAAATGTTTGCACATATCTATTTATTATACTTCACTAACTGCTTTAACTTCTATGATGTGTTGCGGAATAGTCTGCTTTGAATCTCTATTAATATTATTAATATGAGATAAATTTAAAGAGCCAATGAATTAATTGTTTTTTCTTTTCTTTGTAGCATACATTTTTGTTCTATAAAAATTTATTATTTAAGTTTTATGAACTTGGCTATCCTTTTTTTGAGTTCAGAAACATATTTTAAGGACGTGTAATTTTTTATACGTTCAAGATGCATTTATAAATAATATTAATTTTTTAAATCAAAATAATATTAAAATTAAATTAATTAAAAAATATATGATGTGAATTTAGATCACTATTAGTATTAAATTATGAAAATTTCATTTTTTAAAAGAAATATATATTTGAAAAAGATAAAAAAAAATAATGACGCATATGATGTATTAGGAGTGTTATATATATACTTTTATATTGAAATTTAGCCAAGTAATTTTATGAAGTGATTTAGTTTACTATATTATCGTATATTTTTTTGTGAATCACTCTCTTTATATCTTATGAGATGTTTTTCTACTTATCTATACTAGTAATATAGTATGTTTATTGAATAATATCATCCTAATAGAGTAATATTTTTATGATAAGGTTTTAGCACAAAGTCAATAAATGTTTTATTTTTCCTTGTTATATGGTAAGTACATTTTTTTTTATGAATAGAAAAGAAAGAAGATGAGATATTTAATAGATATGCTCTGGAGAATGGATATGCTCTCGAGAATGGTAAATAAATTGTAATCCAATGTCTTGTAAACAAATTTACTTGGTCAAAACTAAAATAAAAATATATGTATGTTAAAGTAAAAATAACTTTATAAGTTCAAATAATTAACTTGGAGTGATAGGAGGTGGTGCTTTCACAATCACTTTAAATATGAAGGGTTTACAACAATGCAACCATCCAAAAAAAACTATTAACATGGAGGAATAATATTACAATGAATTTGAATGTAATGTGAAAAGATAAAGGTAGGAAAATGAATTAGTTATTTTTATTTATGAAAATTGCACTTTTGAATAACTAAACAATGGAAATTTCTTTGAAAAAAGTATGCAAATTTATTATTTTCAAAACTTATAATGTCACAGTCATATATATTTTTGAATTATGGAAATGACAAGGGCTTTAATTAGTAACAAGTATAAGTGTTGTACCATTATCAAACTATTTTTTTTTCTAGATTTTCAATCTATAACTTATTTTATAAATGGTTAAGGAGAGAAAGGCTAACTAGAAGAATGAGCTATATATTTGAAGATTCTAATATATCTTAAAGACAAAAATGTCAAAATTTATAAGGAATGTTATTTTTTCTAAATATATAGATATTCTCATCTTTCATAAGTTACTTTATATGTGTCACTAGTTTTATCGAGAAGAGATTTGTTTATCTTTAGAAAAAGAACATAAAAAATATAGATATTGAGAGGTATTTAGAATAATGGAGGTTTCAATATGGTATATTTTTCATCTTAAATAAAGGAAACCATCTCAGCAAATACATACTCTAGAGTTAGATTTGTCACTCTTCCCTTGAAGGAGCTTGGATTGAAAAGTGTGTAGATGCCCTTTAGTGTCAAATGCACATTCCTAAAATGTGTTTTCATTATTAGGGATGCAAACATGATTTCCAAAGTGTGTACATGTTCTTAGGAGTACATTCACATTTCAAATGACTTTCAAACCTTTTAGAAACCATTCAAATGTTCTAATTGGTGCCTCACTATAGGAATACAATTTAAACAAAATATATATTACTATTATTTTTCCATTTCTACAATGGTCAAGGAAAATATCATATACCTTGATTAACATTGGGACATAACCCTTCATGTTGGTATGTCTAAGTAGGAGATTAAAATAATTATTGTGTATTTATATTTGGTTTATCAAAGGTCACCTTGCTTGAAATATTTCAACCTTAAAGCATGTGAAATCATGATTTATTGAGATAATGCCTTCGTTTTCTCAAATGGATTCAACTTCCAGTAGATTCTTCCACAAAATAATTTTTGTATTAGAATTGTTGAACCTAACTTTTTCTTCAATTCATTAATCATGACTTTAGGGTTGAAATTTAGATTTGTAATGTGGGTTTTTTTGTTTATGCAAAGCCCCATTCTTCATAAAAAAGTATAAATGTGTAAAATTCATGGAATTTATCCATGTCACATTACAATAACCCTTGTTTAACATAAAAATAATTCAACCTTTTATGCCTTGAAAATCTAGTCCAAAGATCTTTTGAGCTTGTTCAACACATCCATACAATAGTTGTTATTGAGGTAAAACTTTACCGGCCTTAAATATGTAAAAAATTCTAAATTTTGTCATGTATCACATATATTCATGAACAATTTAATATAATTAATCTAATTGTAGAAGTGGAATCTAAATATTTGTCAATTTGTGTATCAATGTGTGATTGAATTCAAAATTGTGAGTTCTAGTTATAGTCTTTTTTGTGACCTTTTTAGTATAATATTATACTTTATGCATGAAACTAAATGTAATAGACTAGTAATATGTTCATATTTCAATTAAATTGATATACAACCTCTTAAACATCCCAAAGTCACCGCATAATAATGAAACCACTTCTTAATAAGCTTTAACTATCATATATATTGTTTCACCTTAAATGTACCACTAATATGGCTAATGACTCCCATAATGTTCTTCGTGAAACTTGTTTTAAAGTATTTTTAAAGGTATCATTTTTAAATACATACTCAATATACTTAATATAAATATCATGGAGTTCAATAACCCTCATGAAAAATAGATATGCATGCATGACACATATGTTTAAAACCTTGAAGGTGAAAATAATTTTGGTTTTAGATAGATAAGTGAGTGGACTATAATTGACACACAATTTAGATGGTTTATCAGGAAAAGAATATGGAATCAAAGTGATAACAAAGGGGTGGAGGAGCTTGCTGGAGGTTCTAGGGTTTAACAAAGAACATGATAGAGGGTAACGGGCCACCATGGAGGCACAGGGAGGAGGGAACTCCACTCCCTCCTACAGTAATGTGGTTTCAAACAGAGGAAGAGCAGGGAATAACAACAAGCCTACACAATCCTTTGAGGTCAAGGAAAAAAACTCTACAACTCAGAAGGCAGAAGGCAGAAAAACCCATGCAGAGCAAGTTACCCACGAGGAAGACCAACAGGAGGATAAAGCGAAAGACAGAAGTGAGGGAATAGAGAATAGAACCAAGTTGAGGCCCTGTAAACACAAGACCATAACTAAACCATGGATTATATTGAATGATCCAGTTTGCAAGAGCACAGGGATCACATGGAAAACTATGCCATTATATGCAAGTTTATGGGAATCTGGCCGTCAGATAAAGCATTGTACACATAGATAAAATACAATTGGAAACCAAAGGGAGAGTTAAATATACATATTAGATCCAAGGGTTTTTTGACAGTGGTGCTCATGAACACGGAGGACAGAGATAGGATTTTCGAAGGAGGACCATACTTCTTTGCAGTTGTTGGTCTCTATATGCGGTTATGGATGATGAAATTTGTGCCAAAATGAGAAACCTTCACATCGGTACTAGTATGGATTAGACTCTACTCCTTACCTTTATATTATTGGATGCCAGAGTCTTTAAAAGATATAGGTAATAAATTAGGTCTTTCTTAAATATTTCAGAGGCAACTCTACGAGGAAATTATACCTCCTATGCCCACATATGTGTGGAGATGGACCTATCAGGAGCCCTTCCAGATGAGGTCATTCTAGAATTCTATGACAAGGAATGGGTTCAAACAATTGAATATGAGCATATCCTGTTCAGATGTCACAAATGTCATGAGCATGGGCACCTATCTAGAGATTGTCCTGTTAATAAAAGGGAGGAATACCTAAACAGCAGCAAAGGGAAAGATCAGACAGGTTTCACCAAAGTAGGAGTAAAAGGAAAAGGAGGGGGAAGGAAGACACAAAAGAACCCTACTAAGAAGGATGATAAAACAAGAAGTTACAATAGTTTTGAGATCTTAGGAGAAAAATATGTAGATGCAGGTGATCAAAAGAGTACAGAGAATCAGGAAGCAAGGGGGAAAGGAAAAGAGACCAGCATGGAGTTCACACAGGAACAGAATGAACACACGAGGGACCCTTTGAGTACTGTGGAAATAGAAAGAGACCATCAAATGACTCAAAGTGAAAGTGGCACAGAGGACCAATACTTATAGGAGATCGTGGAAAGGGAGAACCTAGAGCTGGAAAAGTTTCTAGAACAAGGAGGAAACCTGGGAATAAAATCCATACCTCAGGAGCATGTTGAAAAGGTACAACATATATTTCTTAACAACTCACATCAAATAGCTGCAGGTGTCAAAAGAGGACATGATAACAAGGAAAATAAAGAGACTTCCTCAATAGGATTAATAACACGAAAATTAACAAAAACCCCAGGCAAGAGGAGGGGAAGAAAAAGACAGAAAGAACTGCTACTGGAGTGTGGCAAACTCATGATTAACTTAGGAAGGATGAAATACCTTTCTAGTTACTCCTACAAAACCCCACTTGATTGAAAATCACAACCTGAAACTTGAAAGGACTAGGGAGTAGAAGAAAACAAAGGAATCTAAGTAATAGGATCAAAGAGGAAAAATCTGACATAGTGTTCATACATGAAACAAAATGCTCAGTGGAGAAGATTAGAGAAAAACATAGCAAATGGTTAAATAGATATGAATACCTCGAGTTTAACGAAACTTAATCTGTTGGGGGAATTCTCACTCTATGGGATATGCAGAAATTTGGTGTGATTGATGCGGAGACGTCAAGACACCACCTTTCTTTGATTATCAAACTAGTGGGTGATAGGAAATGTTACATGATCGCCAATGTTTATGGGCCTCATCTAATGGAGGACAAACTTCAAGTTCTCACAACACTAGAGGATATGAAGAAAGGATACCCAACTCTACCCTGGATTCTAGGAGGCGATTTTAACATGACAAAATCACTCTTGGAGAAGAGAGGAGGAACTAAAATCCTTGGTAGGGATTCAGTTGCTTTCGAGAACTTCCTCACCAATATGAAACTGGTAGATATGGAAACCAACAATGGAATCTTCACTTGGAATAACAAAGTGGGTGGCTCTGACCAAGTAGCCTCAAAATTAGACAGATTTATCATCTTAGAGGAACTTCTTCTCATGGTAAGTAGCCTGACTGCACACATCCTACCTTTCAGAGGTTCAAGTGACTAGCCCATTCAATTACAAGCATCTTTATTTGCTAGACCAAGGAACAACCCCTTCAGGTTTGAGAACTCTTGGCTCACACATTCAGATTTCCTCATAAACATTGAAAAATGGTGGAAGGAAGAGCTACAATTTCAAGGCACAAAGATGTTCCCTCTACACTGCAAGCTCAAAAACATTAAAACAAACTCAAAGAGTGGAATAAAAAGGAATTTAGCAATATCTTTAAAGCTAAAGGAGAAGTGCAAATGAAACTAAAGGAAATAAACCAAATTCTTATCACAGAAGTCTATATAGATGAAAGGAAAGAGATGGCAGAGTCCTTTCAGCATGAATGGGAAAACAAATGTCTACAAGAGGAAATATTCTGGAGAGAGAATTGCAGAGTACAATGGATTAAGGAAGGGGAGAGAAACACCAAATTCTTTCACAGATCCACCATAGCTCACAGAAACAAGAACAGACTTGGGAAACTTACAGATTAGAATGGAATAGAAAGAAACACTCATGAAGAGATGGAAGAGGTCCTAGTCCAACATTCTTAGAGAATTGTTGAGGAAACCATGGTAGATAGATATCATTTTATGAAAAGATTTACTCAGTACATTCCTAAATTAGTATCTAGAGAAGACAATTACAATCTCAACAGACCAGTAACAGAGGAAGAGATTGAGGAAGTCATTACAAAGATGCACAACAGGAAAACACTAGGCCTGGATGGCTTCAATGTGGAATTTTTCAAAACATGTTGTAGGATAGTAAAACAGGATATTTTGGAGGTAGTGGAAGAGTCTCGAAGATTTAAAACAATATTGAAGGCGCTCAATGAATCTTTCGTAGCCTTAATCCCCAAATAGGAAAAGGCCACCTCTCCAGATAGATTGAGACCTATAGCATTATGCAATGTGGTGTACAAAATAATATCCAAAGTTATTACCAACCACCTCAAACCACTCCTCCCTACCCTAGTGTCAAAGGAGCAACTGGGCTATGTGGAAGGAAGACAAATTTTTAATAACATAATTCAAGCACATGAAGTGGTTCATTCACTCATTACCAATAAATAGGTAGGTATGATAATTCAGCTGGATATAGCAGAGGCCTATGATAAACTTAGCTGGTCATACATAAGAGCAGTACTAAAAGCGAATGGCTTTGATTACAATTAGATTAAGTGGGTCATGGCGGTAGTTACCACTCGCAGCTATTCAATTCTTCTGAATGGCTCTCCCTCCAAAACCTTCAAGCCTACAAGAGGTCTCAGGCAAGGTGATCCTCTTTCTCCTTTCCTTTTCATTCTTATGATGGAAGGGTTAGGGAGAGAAATCAGAGTTGCTAAGGAGGAAGGGAGAATTTAGGGTCTAAGACTCACTCAAGGTGGGGACACTGTGACACATCAACACTTTGTGGATGATACTATGCTTCAAGGCACACCCACAGTCAAGGAAGCCAAAGCATTTAAGTAGATTCTGAGTGAGTTTTCTATGGCAGTGGGCACATAAGTAAGTCTTACTAAATCAAATATTTTGTTTTTCAATACAGACATTTCGATTTAGAGAAATATTTCCATAATTTTGTGCTTCCAAAGATAGTCATTGCCCTCGAAGCACATCGGAATTCCCCTCACTGACAAACCGTTACACAAGGAAATCTGGGAGCCTGTTCTAAATAAGCTAAAAGAAAAGATTAGCAATGGATAAATAGAGCCCTTAATATAGCAGGGAGGCTAATTCTAACTAAGGAAATCCTCCAAACATCCCTATCTATATGCTATCAGCCATTCTGGCACCAACTGGTGTAATTACCAAAATAAGAAACATTCAGAGAGACTTTCTCTGGGGGAAAGTTGAAGAAAAAAAGAAATGGGCCCTAGTGGCATGGGACAGGGTATGCAAACCAAAATCCCATGGTGGTTTGGGTCTTCATGATCTAGGAATTCTTAACATAGTTCTATGAGCCAAAGTCTAGTGGAGATGGTTAAAGGAAATATAAGCCCCCTCGGAAAGACTATGGAAGAAAAAGTATGCAAGGGATTGGCAAGATAAGAACCTCATAAGAATGACAGGACAAGTAAAAGGGTTACCAATTTGGAATAAGGCTTGGGAGAACAGGGCCCTCATCCAAAATCATAGTTTCTGGGAGATCAGAAATAGAAATATGGCCTGGTTCTGGGAGGATAATTGGCAGCAGGAGGACAATCTCCACAGTGAAGAATTAGCACACATTCACACAGATACCATCAACAAAGGATGACTGAGGGTAAGTGAATATTGGGATCAATCAAGGAACAATGGGAAATGGTGAATATGGAAACTTCCAGATTACAGGGACATGGGCATGATGAATACTCAAGCTATAGACCTTAATGGTCTTTTGGAAAAGAGGCTAATCTTAACCTCAACCTTGGACGATCAATTAAGATGGGGAAAGAACAAGGCAGGTCTGTTCACCCTTAAGGAGGCCAAAAGGATAGACACAGGACTTAACTTTCCAAACATTGATAAGACGTGGAAAGAAATCTGGGATAATCCACATTGGATGAAAGTCAAACTGTTCAAGTGGTTGGTTTAATAGGGCAAGATTCTGACATGGGATAACCTATGAAAAAGAGGCTTTGTTGGCCCCTCTAGATGTCATTTGTGTGGAAAACAGGAAGAAACCACTAATCATCTCCTGAATATATGCTCATTCCCTAAAACACTTTTGAACTGGGTTGGCGATGTCTTTGAGCAGACAGATAGACATGTAAATGACATCATTGCTACACTAAAAAACTGGCGGAATTTTTTTTCGGATAATGAGATAATAAAATCCGGCTAGACGTTAACCCCATGGTTCTTAATTTGGAATGTTTGGAAGGAATGTAACAAAAGCATTTTCAAGGATAAGGCGAGCCCAGTGAGCAACATCCTAAAGCTAATCCTTAAGCAACTTAAAGAGTTTGTTCATATCCTGGGAGATGTCACTACCGAAAAACTCATAGGACAAATAGAGGCTAGAATCCTGGAGAAGTTAGAGCTTAAGGTTCATCTCCCTTGGTGTTCTATGCAAATCAACAAGAATACATCAGGAGAAAAGGCTTTTTGGCAACGCCCTTCACAAGGATTTTTAAAATTTAACATAGATGGAGCCTCAAAAAGAAATCCGGGAGAAGCAGGTTTTGGGGGTGTTATGAGCATTAAGGAAGGAAACATACAGGTCATCTTCCATAGTTACCTAGGAAAAGCAACCAAAAATATGGTTGAGCTCATGGCGATGGAATTATGCTTAGAAATATTGCTCAAGTACAACATACATAATGTCATCGTTGAGGATGACCCAGAGCTAGTCATTAATTCGGTGAAGAGGATAAATGTTGGCGCAGCACCAAAGAAAATCTCAGGACAATGATGGCTTTTGCAAGTCTACCAAATAATCAAATCACACCTAAGAGTGCTAAGAACTCTTAGGTTGGTGCATGTCCGTAGAGAAGCCAACAAAGTAGCGGACTAGCTTGCCAATGAGAGGGTTCAAAACAAGCATATCGACTTGTGCTACTGGTGGGGGGAGGTAACAAATGACAAGATGAAGGAGGAATGCTCATCTTGGGCACTCAGCGATAGACATCAGTATCAGAACAAATGAAGAGATAGAATTTTACTTAATTTCAATGAAGAATAAGTTTACAGACAGTTTGTTGGGTTGTGTTATATTCTTTCCACGACTAACCTACGTAGTGAACCGAGGGGGTTAGAGGGGGGGCGGAGCCCCCCCTCATTGCGCAGCGGGGGGGGTCACACGGGGGCAGCAGCCCCCCCTGTCCAGGGGGTTTAAGGGGGGTGGGTAGCCCCCCGCTACCCTAGGAAAAATTTTTTTGGAATCTATATTAGGTTGGGCAAGCCTACCTATGGTTTTCGGTCCATGGTTTTGGACATGATAGTTTTTGGTCCATGGTATTTGATGCTTTGGCATGTATAAATATGTATTGTAATATTGAAAAAAAAATAATGAAAAATCAAGCTGGTAGCCCCGGTTTTGGGATCCAGGGGAAAATCTCTGTGCATATGTGTTTTATGTGTTATGCTCTCGCATTGTTTATTTTCTTTGTCTTAGAATTCGTTTGTAGGTAATTTCTGTACAGGGTTAAAACCTACACAAGTTTGCGAAGGATGGTGTCAATCATACGTTGCTACCTCTCTAAGAAGAAGATGTACTAGGAAAGAAGACTGATCCAAAAAATCTGTTACATGGAGGAAAGGAATACTTGAAGTAGTTTGAAGAAAATGAGGTAAATTTTGTTGTAATTTGCAAGCCCAAGGTAATAATGACTTATACTAAAGTTTTTGATTTACCCATTGAAATTCAAGAAATGTTGGAGAACTATTGTGATATTATTGTTGGATTTACCTAATGAATTACCACCCATTAGAAGAATCAACCATCATATAGATTTGGTACCTTGAGTAATTCTACTTAACAAAGTAGCTTACAGAATGACTCTTACAAAAAATGAAGAGGTTAGGAAGCAGGTGCAAGAATTGCTTGAAAAAGGGCTGATTAGAGAAAGCTTGAGTCCTTGCATAGTACCAACAGTGCTGAGTCCAAAGAAAGATGGAGGCTGGAGAATGTCTATAGATTCAAGAGCCATCAATAAAATCACAATCAGGTATAGATTTCCTTTGCCTAGAATTGAATATTTAATGGATTGCTTGAGTGAAGCAAAGTATTTTTCAAAACTAGATCTTAAAAGTGGGTATCATGAGATAAGGATAAGAGAAGGGGATGAGTGGAAAACTGCTTCTAAGACAAATGAGGGACTGTATGAGTGGAGAGTAATGCCTTTTGGGTTGTCAAATGCACCAATTAAATTTATGAGACTCATGAATGAAGTTCTTAAAGAGTTCATTGGTAAGTTTGTAATATTATATCTGGACGATATATTAGTTTATAACAGGTCTAAGGAAAAGCATATGAGGCATTTAAATTATGTTTTACAAAGGCTGTAGCAAGAGAAATTATTACTGAATTTGAAGAACTATTCATTCATGAAGGAAGAGCTAGTGTACTTGGGTTTGTTATTTCTGCTGAAGGGCTGAATATGGATCCAGAGAAGATCAAAACAATCATTGATTGGCCTTCACACAAGAGTGTTTTTGAGGTAAGGACATTTCATGGTCTTGTTAGCTTTTATAGAAAATTCATTAAGAATTTTAGTAAGATTAATGCACCTATTATTGAGACCATAAAGAAGGATAAACAACCATTTAGATGGACTGCTAAAGCAGAGAATAATTTTCAGTTGTTAAAGAAGAAAATCACTGAAAAGCCTATTTTAGTGCTGCCTGATTTTAACAAACCTTTTCAAGTGAAGTGTGATGCCAACGGAGAAGCAATTGGAGGTGTTTTAAGCCAAGAAGAACAACCAATAGCTTATTTTAGTGAAAAGCTAAATGATTCCAAAAGGAAGTATTCTTCTTATGATAAGGAGTTCTACATAGTTGTGCAGTCATTAAAGAAATGGAGGCATTATTTAATGTCAAAGGAATTCATCCTTTATTCAGATAACCATGCATTACAGTTTATAATGCAGGAGCCAAAGCTCAGCCAGAAACATGCTAAATGGGTAGAATATGTTCAAGGTTTCCATTTTGTTCTGAAACATATAAATCGCCAATCAAATAAAGTTGCAGATTCCTTAAGTAGGAGAAATGTATTGCTTCAAGAGAGTCAAATCCAAGTGTTGGGTTTTTATGTTCTTAAAGAATTGTATGAGACTAATTTAGATTTTAAAGAGGCATTTGAGGCTTGTAAAAATTTAGTTTTGGTAGATAGAAGTAAATGGTTGGATTACTTCTTACAAGATGGGCTGTAATTTAAAAAAAATCATCGGTGCATACCAAATTGTTCAATGAGGGGGAATTTAATCAAATAAAAACATAGTGGAGGACTTGTAGGACATTTTTGCATAGAGAAGACTTTTGAACAGCTAAATGGATTTAATTTCTAGCTGAAAATGAAATATGAAGTGGAGAAGTATGCGAGAGCTTGCAAAATCTGTCAATATGAAAAGGGAAGGAGCCAAAACACAGGTATGTATATCCCATTACCAATTCCAGATAGGCCTTGGGATATGGTAAGAATGGATTTTGTGTTGGGCTTACCAAAGACTCAAAGAGGTAATGATTCAATTTTTGTTGTAATGGACAGATTTTCAAAAATGGCACACTTTATTCCATGTTATAAAACTAGTGATGCTTCTCACATTGCTAATTTGTTTTTTAAGGAGATTATAAGATTGCATGGATTGCCCAAAAGTATTGTATCAGACAGAGATTCCAAATTTGTTGGACATTTCTGGAGAACACTGTGGAAGAAGCTGGGAACTAAATTAAGTTTCAGTTCTACCTATCATCCACAAACTGATGGACAGACTGAAGTAGTGAATAGTAGTTTAGGCAATATTTTAAGGAGCCCTACTGCAGAACATCCAAAGCAATGGGATCAAGTATTGGATCAAGCTGAATATGCATATAATGACTCACCCAACAGGAGTATAGGACATAGACCATTCCATGTTGTTTATGGAATGCATCCAAGAGGAATATCTGAATTGAGAAATGTGGGAAAATAAGAAATGAGCAGTGTAGAGGGTGAAGATTTTGCTTTAGAAATGAAAGCAATACATGAACAAGTTAAACAACAGCTGCAGGATAGCAACATCAAGTAAAAATCCAAAGTAAATATGAGTAGAAGAGAGGTGAACTTTGAAGTTGGGGATTTGGTTTTAGCACATCTCAGAAAGGAGAGATTTCTAAAGAGGGAGTATAATAAATTGAAGTTCAAGAAAATTGGACCATGCAAAGTATTGAGGAAATTCTTTGCAACTGCATATGAGATTGAATTACCCTTTGATGTTGGGATATCACCAATTTTTAATGTTGCAGACCTGCAAAAGTATGAAGATGAACCTGTAGTTGATACAGCTCAAGATCAAGAGACCCAAGAGATTGACTAGGTAAAACAGTTACCCACAACAAAGGAGTTGCAGCCAGAAAGAATTCTAGACAAGAAGGTGTTTAAAAAAACAAGGGGACAAGAATACCTCTAGTATTTGGTAAAGTGGAAGGATCAGCCAACTGTTGAAGCTACTTGGGTTATAGAGGACATGCTATAGAAAATGGGAAATTCTATAGATGAACTCATGGACAGGAGCCCATGAAGAATTTTGCCCTCAGGAGTCTCATGCAGGAGCATGTGACTTAGAGGGAAAAAGTATTAAAACATATTCCAAACAAATCCAAAAAAATCTATAGGAAAGGGAGTGGGGTCCTTTAGCCAACAATTTCCATGCTTTCCTAGGTTAGGATAAGAATAGAATTAAGAATAAATCATGCTAAAATCATCGCTTATGGATAGATGTAACAAAACTTTATGATTTAAATCACTCTATGTAAAAGCATGCTTTTGTAAAGGATAATGGCCGAGAAGGCTTTATCTATTATTTATAAATAAGAAACAATGGGACTCTCAGAGAAGGTTGAGCCTAGGGGCATTATCATTTTGCAAAACCTCTCTTCGTTCATTTGAATTAATGACTCTCTGTTAATTGGTAGTCCTAGTTTTGTGTGGTTCTGTGTGTATTAATGGAGATTCAATTATTGTTTTTAAATTAACTATTAATATTAGACTTGTGGAGGAGTTTTTCCTTCATATTGGCAAGCACATGCTCTTAAATTGTTGCATAGAGTTTCGCGGGTAAACTTTATTTTACACAGAGAAATCATGATATTTCCTTAGGTAGAACATAGTTATAGACCTGAAACTTTATTGAATTTGGTTCATAGCCATATCAGGTCCGAACGAATATTGAAATATTACAAGTGGAGTGTGGAAGTGACCTTTAGAACCGTCGAGTGCCGAAGCCCGGATAGTCCGGACCAGAAACATTATAGAGCAAGGTGGAAAGGGTGTCGGGTCTGCAAGTTTATCGTTTCACATGTTCAGAGTGGGGAAGCCACGTCCTTGGAATAGCAGGATCACCGATTGTGATCTCCAATATATATATATATATATATATATATATATCACATCAGAAGAAGGAAGGAGGAAGGACCATTAAGCACATCGATAGTGTTAATTATTTAGAATTAACATAAAGATTGTTTATGGGCCGCGACACTAGTTCTAAAGCGCTGATAGTGTATTTTGTTGCTTTGGATCAAAACCTCCGTCGTTCATGTATATTGCGTTGTAAACACATTTTCACTTGTTTAAAAGCAATGATAGTGTATTAATATAATTCCTTTGGAATGACAGTCCTGATGGAGGATAAGGGCTCTGTGTGAGAAATACCGCCGATTACAAGGATTGGAGTGATCAGAGGGGAATCCATGAGGATGTCAGTTAACAGTAAATGACTGATACGCCAATACAAACAGAGGGAGGAATTTGGCCTGATATTGAAGAAATTGTAGCCAGATTTGAGAGGTTTTCCATATCGCCTACACCCAAGCCACCACTAATCAGAGAAATGAATATAAATCAAATGCTAATTCTATTATAGGAAAATTTGTAAATGAAAACTACATTACAACAAATGAAAATAAAGTAAATGGGCATGAAGCAAATGAACTAAAAGTAAATTTTCAAAAAATAAAGTATTCTAATAGCAATAAATAACAAATCACAAAGTTTTTTTTCTTTAATGAAAAACCATAAAGAAATTTTTTTTGATTTCAAATCATAAAGAAAATAAATAAAGGAGATACAAAAAATTAATCTCATTCCTAGAATGAATTTCTTGATTAAATCCTCTAGAGGATACTTCATCTTCTACTTCAAAGAAAATTCCTATCTAAGTTTAATTAATGCCTCGAGAAATTGTCCCAAAATATCCCAAAATCATGCATTCTCTTTTGTGGGATTACTCCGGTGTTAAATTGAAGGTGAAGGTACAATATCCCTTAAAAATATGAACAATATTCAAGTTTATCTAGAGTAAATAATGTGGTAAATCAATATTTTCTTTCCTACTGCTAACACTTGGGATGATATTAATCTTCATATATATGACAAATACAATAATAGAAACCATAAATCTCAAGCATATGCTATATTTAATCTTGAATTAAATTAACTAGCAATTGCACCACATGTTGCAATGGGAACGCCGTAAGGCAAGAGCATAAGAAAGAGTAGCTTAAAGGACCAAATGATATAGGGGAGCCCATTGTTTAAAAAGAGAAGAATGGAATCTTGTGAGAGCTAGAATAGTGACCTGCTTTCACCAACCCAGGTGGCCTCTTGTGGAAAGCTTATTTAGATTTGATCTCATCGAGAGGTGAAATATTTCAATCTTGCAAAATGATAAGTTATATTTCTAAGAGCCTCTGACATACCATGGAAATCAAAGCTCACTCATTTTAATAGGACTTACCTCCCAAATTTCATTGTCAGAATGTTCTTCAAGTGGGTGCAGATTCCTTTATATAGTTCCTTCAAATAATATTGTGTCTTTTGGGATAATTCCTAGTTTTTATCTTAAATCATGGAGTCTAATATTTGAGATGTCAACTCCATCAACAAAAATTCTCCCTCTTGTCAGTTCTACAACACAAATTAGTACTTGAAGTGTGAATTTGCCACTACCCTCTTCAATTATCCCAATCTTCTCTCCTCTATTAACTTCACATGTGATACAATATAATTAATACATAATTCATATTAGTCATCAAAAGGATGAGTTTTTCATGAAGGTTATGACATAGGGTAAATAATGTGTGTAATGTAGATATAGAATGGAAGAAAAAATTAGACAATTTAGAGGCTCCACATCAATTCTACACATCAACATATCTTTTCCAAAATTAATATTCTACACACTAAATCCTTTTGTGATCTTATCTATTTTTTTTCATTGAATATTTGGAGATATTTGAGTTCTTTGAGAGTTCATTATAGAATTTGAAATTTCAACCTTTTTTTTTTATCTCCTTCATTGGTGATATGAAATTGAATTATTTTAGAAAACATTTCCTACTTACAACTTCATGAAATTTACATTGATAATAGATAAGGATATCCAATGTGTATTCCAAAATTTTTAATTTTTGGTTCCATGCCAAAAGTGAGAATGATGAAAAACATATGGACCATGTAGGTTTTTTGGGCTTTCTAGAATATTCCTTTAGGTGGCTATAATAAAATTATTTAACCCAATTAAGATGAATATAATTTGATGAAAATTTAATGAAATATATGGAAGGACTTCCTCTACAACCAATCAAAGTTTCATCTTGATTTAAAGAAAAGAGTGAGAATCAATAAGAATACTAGAGCACTTTATTTTTTTCTATTTTTCCTAGATTTCTTATGTAGTGGTGTGTAAATAAATTTATTGAACTACTTACACTCAATACTTTTTCATTATTTTTTTTTTACGAAATATAGATAAATATGTTATATACCTTTTGTAAAATTTACAAATTTGATTCCAATGATTATTAATCAAAACATGAGACCATTGTCATTGCAGAAAAATTGGAAATAACAAGAAAAGTAAGAGTGTTGATTTTTTCTTGCTAGTATTATGCTTCTTTGTCTCTTATGATAATATTGAACCAACTATCCTTGATATGAAATTTTTCATCAACATAAATATCTTCCCCGTTAGCCTTATTATTCATCTCCATGTTAACAAAATATGTTGGTGGATTGTAAACATGAACATAGGTTGGAGGCTTGATGACTATAGAATATAACATGAACACACACACACACACACACACACAGATATATATAGGAGATTTACAACATAGCATTCTTTTCTTGTGGTTTGCACTTCATTTTTGCATCTATGGTGATACCAACCTAAAACTGGTTGTGTCAATTTGTTGGTCTTATTTTCCACAAGGCACAACTTATGGACAAAATGTGTTTACCTAACCATTACAAAGGGAGATAAATCTATTTTAAATCATAATACAAAAATCACGAAATTCAAGCTCTATTTAAATAGCCACTAGATTTAACATGTTTTCACATAATATGCACACCCAATCAAAGCTTAGCCCAACACATAGTATTTTACAGTGTGAAACCAAAGGTCATTAGAACCACCATGGTTGAGGGTTGAGAGGGTATGGCCTTTGGAAGCCTTGGTTCATTCTACTTTGATTTAACCCAGATGATCCCAAATTCATGCTTGGAATATTGCACTGGGGTGATTGGATGAAAGAGAGATTTTCTTTACCCCAATCTATTTTCAGGTGGTATGTGGAATTCCCTGACTTGGTTGGATTTTGCATATGTTAATACAAGTTATTTTCTTATTCTGATCTATGAGCACTTGTACTGATTATCATATCGATCTTATCGCTAATTTTCATGGTTTCTTTTATTGTTATATGCTAGTTATATGCAAGGTTCTATGAACTGGTTTGGCTATGGATCTCCTTGATGATTTCATAATCTATTGGATGGTTGATGAATGCATTGACTAATAAGTGTTGTTGCAACTAGATTAAGAGAGAATCAAGTCTTTTTTTGTGTTTTTCAAAGGAAGTTTAAAATTTTATGATCAAATATGCATTCATGACTTGTAGTTTATATGTTTACTATCTGCTTGAGGAAATGTGTATCTTGTATTAGGAATGTCTATTTCAAGATCTTTCTCAAGTTTTATTATTCATAATTTGTATCATCGATGTTATGATTCTTAAAAGTTACAAGTAGTCGTGGGTATTGGTTTCGAGGCTATCCTAAAAAATTGGCACAAATCTCGCGACCTCATGCACAAAACAAAAGAAATTTTGGTCATAACCGCATGCACATAGGCTTATAGGTGTATTTGGAGCCTCATAACTACATGCATAGTGTGTCAAGCATGTAGTTGGGGTATTGGGTTTGTGAAAAAATAATTTTAGCTCAGGATATGATCATTAAAGGTTGTGGACTAACTTCCAGGTGATTTAGTGCCCTTGAGAGGTATCAGAAAGTTTACGATTTGTTCTCCCCACTTCAATAACTAGAACTTGGAGGTTGGGTCATGTCATAGTAACGCTGAGCACATGTTTATCCTAGAGGTCTTGTAAATGTGGGTAAATGTGGGATGACGTGATTACAGGTTCGTAGCAGAGAAAGATTGTAGCATTGAACCTCAAGGTAAAAGATCATCATATAAGTTTATATGTTTGGCATGCAAGCATGATGGTTATGGTTGTTATATGAATTGTGGTTATATGCATGCCCATCATTCTATTGCTATTGTGCTTACATGCAAGTTTATTAAAGCGGTCATATGCACATGCATATGTTAGTCATGCATGCTAGTTAAATTATTGTTATATGCATGATGATTATTGCCATTGAAGTTAAGTTCTTGATATTATTACGTATTGTGCTAATCTATAATGAGTTGCGTATATATAATAGCCTCCCCTGAGATACATTGGGGTATGATTTTGATTATGACTTATATTTAGTTTCGCTAACATGGTATATTGTAAGGAATAGAAGTCCAAGAGATGAAAAGAAAAATAGTTGACTACAGTTCATATGACTCTCCATACAGGCCTGAAGAGACATTGGTGGGATGGGAGATATCAGTTGAGTAGTAGGGAGAGGGACATTCTCTTAGTTTCATGGAAACATTTAGATGTTTGAAGGAAACAATTATAAGTTGCAAGGCTGATAATGAGAGGTTTATTAAGGTACAACAAAGGCTTGCTAGAGCTTAGGAAAATCAAATTGAGGCTAATTTAGTGATTATTTATATCCTTATAGATTTGAAGAAGTAGGGACAATTGGGAATCAATCATGATGGCCAAAGATGATAAAGTCAGAGGTCGAATATCTTTGGATATAGCTGACAGATGAGCTATCACTCATGGATTTTATTCTAGATCCAGTTCTAGGAGACATCATCACCATTACTACTAGCATCCTTATAGGAGGAGTGAGATGGGGTAATTTCTAGAGGAGTTCAAGAAAGACAAGTCTTCTAATTTTGATGGTGAGTTGACTAAGTTAGAAGATGAAAAAGAATGACTACATGGGATGAGTTTGAGAGACCCTTCAGGAAGAAGTACATATTTGAGGGGTATTATGATAGAAGGGTCAAGGGGTTCTATGATGTCAGGATGTACGTGACAAGGAAAATGTTGGACCTCATAATGTTTGAATGAAGTTAAGAAAGGAAATGGGTCTTATCTTATGGAGAAACATAATAAAGGTGATGGAATAAAACCATTCCGATGTTAAACCTATGATAAAAATAATCGCAGGAAGAATTTCTCTTGGTATCATGGTGGTGCAATAGATGTATGGAAGGCCTTAGATCTACAATGATTAGGAGGCACAGACAGTTGGGGATGTAGGTGAAATAATTCCTCAGATCTATTCAATAGGTAATGGGTAGGAAGGCCTTCAGTTATCCATCATTTAGGTGGAGGTGGAAGTAGAGGGAGAATTTTAGGCAGAGCCTCAATGCATCTTACAACGGAAGGATCACACACTCTAGGAATGAACATTAAAGCAGGTTCAGGTGCTTGGAAGAACTTTGAGCCAAGGAAGTTACATGTATGATGGTTGATCATATGCAGGCATAATAGCTAGTTTCTAGTTATAGATGGATTCATCAATGAAATTGGAATCCCTTGAGAGATGATTTGTGCTAGATTTATGTTGCAAAGTAGTGTGTTGGGCACAAACAGTTAAGTTAACTAATATATTTGTATATTTATTATCCAATGACAATTGTGTGTTTATGGTAGTATGATGCAGGGAATTGCATGGCAAAATAGACTACCATAGATCTTGAAGAAGGCTTAGGATGAGCTATCACTCATGAACTGTTTGGAGCACTGAGAACCGTGGGGCTTGAGTCATGGTTTTTGTTGACTTTTTTTTTCATTTGGTTTTTTGTGATTTGTTTCTTCTTGATTTGTGGTTTTGACCATGATTGATGCATGACCATGCCACTTAGTTTGTGATTTTGTATTGTTGTTTAGTTTTCCTTGTTTTCTTTATCTTTTCTTTTGTTATTTCCCTTTATGTTTTAAGGGTCTTTGGAATTGGCTGGGGAAAGAGGAAGTCAATGGAGATCAAGGAAATTTGATTGAAATCCAAAAGGTAATGTAATACCCAAATGCAGCCTAGTGCATGAATAAAGGGAAACTGAAGGCAAAAATATGGCATCCAATTGGGCTGGTTTAGGTTCATATGGACAAATGGACAGTGGTAGGACAATGATGAGAAAGGTAGGAGGAAAGGTGAATTAAATGGATTTGAGGCATTATATGCCTTGGATAAGTTGGGAACTATTATTCACAATTTTTTGCATGCATTGCATGGGTAAAAGAAGTTCCCTTAAGCTTGACCTTATGAACACTAGTAATTATGTTGTGATAATGATTATAGTAACGTATATATATTTATATATTTAATATATATATTGTTGTGTGTGTTGTGTGTGTGTTGTGTGATGGGAGCTGACAAGGTAATAGGGATCATTCTTTGAGGAATGACTAATTTATGTAGGTTAGTGGCATGAAAAGGTTCCTATATTATGAGGAATCAAGTGGGTAGTGTAGCCCTGGAAGATCTATGAGGTTAGTATCATGTGGATATGATTTTGATATTATGTGCTTAAATATTACTATGTTTATGTTATCGCATACAATGTTAAAGGATACATTAGTGGAATGAAAACAATGTGATCTGCAATATGCCGGGACAAGCATGGAAAGTGGAAAGAGCCACAGATCTAGGACATGGGTTATGGATGCATGGTGTAAGGTGTGGGAAAGACATTAGAGGCAAGGTTTCTTGGTAGAGATGGTGTTGTATATGGATGTGCAAAATTTCTACTATGTACATGTTGTACATGTTATGTTGTGTATATGTCATACATGTTTTGTTGATTACATGTGGTATTGTGTCATGAGTATTATGTAGCCATTGTATCACTATATGTGTATTTGTTGTGTTGTACTAGGAGTACTCATATGTGTTGTGTGGTACACCATATGGAGGTTTATGTATTGTGTTGTACACAATGTGTGGGTGTATGTGTTGTGATCTACACTATGTGTATGTGTATGTGTTGGGGATTTGTTCTAGGATCCATAGAGGCTGTGGGCTTAAGCCCTATAATAGCTTTGGTTCCCTGGAAGCTATGGGTTGGAGCCCTGTAATAGCTTGGGATCCCTAGAGGTTGTGGGTTGGGGCAGGATCTCTAGAGCCCTATAGCATCTTTGGTTCCTTGGAGGCTATGGGTTGGAGCCTTGTAACAACTTAGGTTCCCTGGAGGTTGTGGGTTGAGATAGTAGTCCCTGTAGCCCTAGACAAATTAGGAGGAGACTAATATTGAGTTGCCAATATTAAGGGTAGAGGCAATATAGTCTTTGGACACCCTTGTTGATGTTGAGGAAGGAGGTAGTGTAGACTATGGATTCCCTCATTGCATTGGAAGAGAAGAGAAGGCACTTATTGCTTGATAGGTTAGAAGATGATCCAATATGTGTACGTGGTCAAGAGAAGTGAGGTCACTGGTATCTTGTTGGGTTATGAAATCGATTCACTGTGTGTAGAGAAAGGACAAAGAACATAGGCAGAAGAAAAAAAAAATTGAAAGATAACCATCACTACTTTATTTTAGTTTTAATTATGCACATAATATATGATTATGATTTATGATGGTTGACACCTGATCTAACCTGATGTGATATGTTTATACATGATGATTTTATCAAAGCACTAATCTAACTTTTTGTGACATGAAGCAAATAAAATTCCAACTATACATTATTGATGAGCTATCAATGAGATATTATTTGAATTTATTTCAATTCCATTTGAGTATAATAGAAATTATGTGCTCGGTAGAGGAAAGCATGAAAATGACATAGTTTGGGTGGTTGGAATTGATTGTAAGAGTGTTAGCCATAGCAGTAAAAGGAATTGGAACATGCAACAGTGTGTTGGTAAAGAATTTAGGAGCAGGACCATTGTGGGACATTGGTACCCAATACTGTCCATTGATTGCCACAATCGTGCTATGACCAATATGATAGTTTTGAGGCAGGTATATGCCTTTATTTTTGGACCTTCCAATGTGAGGAAACCTTTCAAAGGGATGGATCATTCGATAAGTGGATGTCGGGGAACTTGGAAGGTTAGTGTCTGCACAAAACAAGGTGACTTGATTACCCAAGGGACTGGGAAGAAAAGAGCGGAAGGTTCAGGAATAAATTTATTTTGGTCATTAGTATTTCCATATGGAATAAAAAGCACATTGGGAGTGTGCACTAGAACAATGATTTGGTAATTGTTCATTGAGATAACAAGTAGTGCAAGGATTGTACCATTGGACATTACATGAAGACTTTGATCTTAACAATGGATTCTAGACTTCCCAGGAAGGAGGTGAATCCTAGTACTACTTAGACTGTGGATGTGTGAGCCTCTGGATTCCCTCGTGGTTGATGGCATCGTATCCTTTTATTTTTTGGTTAAAGTAAATATTCATGTGTATATACGTGTATATTATTGTAAATATTATATTGAGTTGTGTTTATAAATATCCATAAATAGTGTGTTTATTTGCTCGTTGAAGCAAATGTGGATAGGCCTATATGTGTACATTATTATGAATACCACATTGAACTAGGTTCATAAGTTCCATAAGAAATATATTTTGATGGTCATAAGAGTCATAGAACACCAAGGATGGTGTTCCCCCAAGGGGTAGGGGTTTGTAATAGCCCATGGTTGTTTTTCCATGTAAGTAAAATAAGATCAAGGTCATGGAACACATATTCCAAGTTGAATGGTGGACATACATTATAGTGGGAAAAACTTGTGGTTTATTAATGGATATGGAAATTGGAAAAGTCATTGGCAAAGGAAAAGGGGAAATAAATGGAAATTTAACTAAGTAAATAAAGGAAAATAGTAGAAAAGGAAGATGAAGGGACACAAACATGCATGCAAGAGAAATTAGAGAGAAAATTAAAGAAAAAGGAAAAGGAAATAAAGAGTCTAGAGATCAATTATAAAATGGAACCCAAGAAACTATTGACAACTTTTTCCAAAATTCTGATCAGGTGTAGGAAAGGAGAGAGAAAAAGTACTTGGACAAGGAAGTAATGGAAAACAACGGAGTGGAAGAGGCAGTTTGGACAATGGGAGGTAAGGAAAGAATTAGCTTTGGATTGCGGGTAACATTGTGTAGGTGAGATTTAAACTATCAGGATTTGATTGCATGGCACATGAATTGGTCTATTATTTATTTTTGTTGTCATTGTCATGGATATTTTCCTGGATTCATAGTCATTTTGTCCTTTCCTTTCCATTTCCTGAATAGACATGATGTAGTGGGTTCCCTATTTGGATTTTTTATTAGTTCCCAGGTTCACTATGGTTGCAGGTTGGCATAAAATCTATGGAACCCTAGAGTAGCTTTAGTTCCCTTGAGGCTGTGGGTTGAGAAGGGAGATATCTGGAGTTCTGTAAGATCTTGGTTTCCATGGAGCCTATGGGTTGACATAAAATCCTTCGAGCCCTGGACAACTTGGGAAGTGACCAATCTGGTGGGTATTAGTGATTACTGGACCAGTTAGGTGAAATAACTATGGTGTAGGGTTGAGGTGGTATGGCATCTGGAAGCCTTGGTTGGCTTCATTTTTGTTTAACTCATATGATCCCACATTCGTACTTGGAATATGGCATGGGGTTGATTGGATAAAAGAGAGATTTGGTTTAGCCCAATATATAATCATGTGGTACGTGGAAGTCCCTAACTTGGTTGGATTTTTCATATGTTAATACAAGATATTTTATTATTGTGATCTATTAGAACTTGTACTAATTATCATGTTAATCTTATTGATGAATTATCATGGTTTCTATTATGGTTATATTCTAGTTATATGCATGTTTCTATGATGTTCTCTAGCTATGGATCTTCTTCATGATTTGATAAGTTATTGGATGGTTTATGAATGCATGGGTTAACAAGTGTTGTTGCATCTAGCTTAAGAGCTCATATATCCTTCTCGTCAATTGTTAGATGAAGTTCAAATGTTTCTGATTAGATATGCATTCATAATATGTATCTTATATATTTATTATTTGTTTGACGAAATGTTTATCTTGCATTAGGCATGTACAGGTCAATATCTTGCTCAAGTTTTGATTTATTAACATTTTTATCATCATTCTTATAATTCTGGAAAGTTATAGGAAGTTTTGGGTAGTGGTTTGGTGGCTATCCTAAAAAAGTGGCATAGATCTCGCGACCACATGCAAATAACAAAGGAAAGTTTAGTCATAACCACATGAAGGAAGGCTTCTGGGTGCATTTGAAGCCTCATACTACATTAATACTGTGTTAAGGGTGCAACTAGGGGGTTAAGTTTATGAAAAAATAGTTCCAACTCAGAATCTCATCATTAAAGGTTGTGGATTAACTTCTGGGTGATTTAGTGCCTACGAGAGGTATAAAAAAGTTTTCAGTTTGTTGGCCCCACTTCCATAACTGTAACTTGGAGTTCAAGTCATGTCATAGTAACACTCAACTCATGTTTACCCTGGGGAGCTTGTAAAAGTGGGTAAATTTGGGATTGGGTGGTCACACTCTTGCTAGCCATCATCTCTAAATACCTCATCTCCTGCTGAAAATATTCAATAATTGTTCTAGAATATTCTATTAGAAACTTAAATTCATCTTCAAGAAATAGTTTAGATTCTATTTATTTAATTACATCTTCATATTCGTCATTTCTTCTTGTTTCTACAACTTCATAATCTGTATTTACCTCTATTCCTTTAGATGTTGTAAGCACCTCTTCTTGGTAAGGTATTGTCGAACATTCCTCTTCTCTAGTTGTAAATTCCTACCTAGACTCCGACTTCATCAACAATTTTTCTGTCAGTGGTAAGTCTACTTCACATTTCATAAGCACCTCATTCAAATTCTTCATTTTCTCTTACCTGTCCCTACTAGTAAACCTGATTCTATTTTTTGTAAGAACATATTTCTACAATTTGCCTTTAAAAATTACCTTCCTTGACTATGTATAACCCTCTCTTTGATGATCCCTATGTGAATCTGATGTCCCATCCTATTTTAGAACATGATTAATATTCTATCAACTTTTTTCCAATCTTAAGACAATTTCCGATGGTGGCGTATCATCTTCATCAAAACCTGCAATCATGCACAACTTGTCAGCTTAAAAAAACAAGCCTTTATAGCCTCTATTCATGTTTTGGTCATCAAATCCACATAGTTCATGAGACTCTCATGAAGTCTCTTAGAATCATCTTTTTCATATTCTTCTCCTACTAAGGGTCCTCACTATGGTTCACAAATGCACACATTCATCTCAATTGTCTTATTCTCTTCACTCCTTTGTTGAGTACTTAAATTATCTTTCATCTTTACCTACAACTTGTGCCACTTCACCTTTTTCCGTACACCCATCTACATTTATGGTCTTCAACATTTTTTTGTAGTAAATATTTAAGAAAATTCAACATTTATTTCATCTCAGTGAGTTCCTTATCAAACTCTTCACAAGTCATCCTCCTCTTGATGTCTTTTTCCTTGAAATATTATTTTCTTATTTTGTGGCTTCCTCCTAAACTTCTATCATAATTGTTTGTAGTTATCTCGTCTTCTTCTTATGTGAAATTAACCTAGTTCACTATTAGTTGTAGTCTAGTTTGTGTAAAAATCCTAGTTCAATGAATTCTTACCCATTACCTCATCAACCTCCTCGTCAACTCAGATTGTTGGTATCCCATTGGTTCTCTCACTTACAAGCTCCTTGAGCACTCATTTCTCCTCTGGCGACTGCACATACTTACTCACTTCTAAGAGAACTTCCACTTATCCACATCCTCTTTCTCAAGTTTCTTTTCCACAAGATTTACTTTAAATATTTTACTTTCTTTATTCCTCCTCTATAACAACTTTCTACATACAACTTTGTGCTGCTATTTCCATATGTAATCAACTATTTATTTGACACATTACTTGAAAACATAAAAGAGCACTTACATCTTTTCCAATCTCATTTGAACATGTACCACTACTATAATTTCTCCCAATCTACGTGTAAATATTCATTGTTCTTTTACTATCACAATTTCTTTCTCATGAGATCTCTTCTTGCTTCCTTTTCTTTTAAACAAAGTCTTTCGGTAAAAATCACATGACATAATTTTTTGGCCGACACATTTTGAACCAAAAAGTGTGGTTCATCATCGGGACCAGATGATGAACCATGCTTGTTGGTCTGAAACGTGTGGGCCAAAAAATTCTCTCATGTGATTTCTACCGAAAGACTTTGTTTAATCCTTTTCTTTTATCACAACTTTACTTATTCTAATGGTTTCTAGTAGTTTTACTTTTTTGTACCTCTATCTTACTCTACACCTTAATAACATCAATGTTACTAGTTCCTTTCAAAGCTTATTTTTGAAATAATTTATCCTCTACCTCAATATAGAATGAAAATTAATCTTTTTTCCAAAACTTCAAACATTTTGTTCCAAGCTTCAAAGAGCATTCTAGCTCTGATATGAAATGATTCCATCCTAAAATTACCTTTGCCAATTTTCCATTCTTACTTTCCACAAGGCACAACGTATGGCCAACATGAACCTCCTTAACCCCAACATAGGGAGATAAGTCCATTTTTAATCCTTGTTTAAATTTAAGTGGGACAAGTTGCAAGGGTAATAGAAAAACCAACAGATAAAAGCTTTGTTCAAATATAGCCACTAGATTCAAGATCCTTTCATATAATATGCAAGCCCAATGATGTATCCTAGGTACCCCAACTGCTAATAACCCTAGCCTACCCCATCTAATTCGACAAGAGTTCATGAAGCATTTAGCATATGCATTCAATATAAAAATATGAATTTATTATGATAACCATCTTAGATACCATAAATTGGTGCAATGGGCATGCCAAAAGAAGACTTAGATACCAAGAAATAGTCTAAAATGTTTATTTTGTGTAGTTGCTACGAAATAATTACATAACGCTCAAAAATACTTGTAGGCACTATGAAATGATTTTGTAACACTTTGTAAAATTTTGTATTGAAAAATTCAGGAATGTGAAACTACTCGACACTCTGAAAATTGACTTTCAATGGCCTTGAATTTCTTCCTGAATCAAGGTATGATCCCACTCGAATTCCCCTCTTTAAGGTTTGCACGGTAGCTTAAATTTTATGGCATAAATTCAATATAAAGGACAAGGTGACATTCAAAACAGGGGTATCTAGTTTAAATGATCAATTCCCCATAAATACCTCGCTTTGTCACTACTAAACACCGTGGAACATTACTCTATGGGTTTTGAGACCCTTTCAACAAGTAAACACAAAATATATGAACCAATCACAACGATGAAGGCTTCCATACTTAGATTCTTGGTGTAATTTGATTGAACAATTGCATATTTTAAAGATAAACAACACACATGAATAAAAATTACAATTTGACAAAGGTCTATAAATAGAAATTTATTTTCTTCAACGCTGGACTTCAATTAAATTAAAAGTGAAATCAACTTATAGTCCCATTGGCTATTCAATGGTTCCGTTCACAAAGAAAAAAAACTTCCCTATTGACAAAGAAGGAAGTGCAATGCATTGGAACCTACAAAACTACAATTTCACAGAGAATAATGAGCTTTGTCTTCTCCTCCTCCTTCTGTTTTTCTTCTAGGAATTCTCTCTCTTTAAAAGAAAGATAACATGGGACAACCAATAGTCATAGGAGATGAACAATTTCATCTTTTGTATAAATAGGGAAACTAAAACCGTATTTATAACAAAAAATATCTCCTCTACTTATTAAAAAGATCAAGACTCTTCCTAGATGAAATATTTACAATTTCTTAACAAAGAACCCCAGCCCCCAGCATTTCCATTTGGCCATTCCATCATATTGGCAAGATTTTATTGTTTCTTCATCAATTTTTGTGCTCCATCTATGCACCTGCCTCATGCTTCCCAAGAAATAAAAGTTTATGAAATCCTTCTCATAAGTTTTTCCAAAGAATAACTTTATTTCTGTAGAGTTTCGACATTCATGCAACTATAATCTTCAACCCGATGACCTTCCCACTTGATCAATTATTCAATATATTCTTGCACTCTAGCCTTCCTTGCAACCTATGTGTCCAAAATCATTTTAGCTTCCAATATTTTTTCCAATGAATCTACTGCTAAGTCATCCTGGATTCCATATATTATATTGGTTCTTTCCAATTTTTTTACTATCTTTCTATTGCCTTACTATTTTCTACAACCTTCTAGGATCCGAAATCTTCATTTTCTACATTATCATCTTACCCACAAACTCATTTCAGCCTGCTTTATTCTATTTTCACAACCTTGTTTGATATCATATTCATCAACCTTAATATATAAATATATCCCTTTTTTACGCTACCCTATTATCCATATCTTGTCCTATTTATGCATAAAATGTTTGTATAAATTCTCTTATTCGTTTACCATATTGATGCTTTAGAATTTCTACTCCATCACAGGGTTTACAGTTCTCAGATCTCTAAGAATAATATATCAAAATAAGTTCTTCTTCCTGCATCATTACATCAACTATGTCTTGATGTGAAACAATCATATAAACCGTCCCTCGAGGCCATCTATTATAAATATGCAAAATACATAACTATTCAAACTTGCCAATATATTTCTCAAGAAATTCCCAAAAATCATAGGTTGTCTCTTTACACAACCAACTAAACCTTCCTACTTTCCTTTTGTCAATTTAATATTCTAATTTAGTCCTTGGCTGAAAATTATGTCTTTAGGTTGTTTGTTACATTCTCTTGTCACAAAATTTTAAAAATCTTCATTTAATTTTGGTTTATTTCTTTCCTTTACAACCCGTTGGTTATAGGTTGCAGTTTCATATTGATTTTCATCCAATAAAATATTCTCCTTTTCTAATTTTGATTTTCCATTTTGAATATGAAGTCCTTGGTTCATTATTCTCTCTTCCAAGAATTCCAACTCCTCTTATAATTCAGAAAAATATTCTTGAATTGTATTTATAACCTCTATGCAATAACCATCACATGGACCTTTTGCCAACCATTCCTCCAAAAGTCGAACTCTTCATTTATGCTTGCTTTCCCTCCTATAAATTTATCATTTTCAATTTCAACAATTGAAGACTCTTTAAACATGTCTTGATGAGGTATTTCCTCATCCCCAGTTCTTGTGTTACTATGACATAAAAGTGTTGGTTTATGTTCTAAATTTGCAAAATAGTTTGGAAATGATGTTGTTTCACTTCCATTTAAAACAGAAATTAAACTTTGTTTCCCTATGCCTTCTTCACAAATTTCCATATATATGACATTTATGATTTTTAATATCACAAAATTCTCAAATTTATGCTACTAATAACATCATCATATAATCCTCCATGACTTGCATAATATCTCCATATTGGTCCTCTCTAGAATATTTTTTTGTCATCAAATGATTCCTTTCATTCCATTCACTGTAATAAGTTTTATTATCTTCATATTTACTTCTTGTGTCAACTTCCCTTTCAAAATTAAAAATCACTAAAAACATGTTCAAAGTTCTCCTCAATCTCAACTATTTCTTTAAAAAGTTTCAATTCCTCATCAAATTGTACAATCACATTTTTAATTTGTTGATATTCACCTGCAAGCACACACAAATTGTTATATTTAAAAATATGATTTTTTTACTTGATGTCTCAACTATTACATCTTCTTGTTAATATGAACTATTCTTATAGTTCATCAACCTATCAATCAACTCCTCTTCAATTTCTTCGATTTCCTTTTCATTAAAGAATAATCTTATTTAGAATTTACATACAAAAACAACCATTTCACACTCAACTACTCTGAGTTCTTCTTCCAATTTGACATACTTCTTCTTTATCAGCTTTCTTTGCAAGGAATTCTATCTCACCTTATTCTTTCTCATTATCCAACCATAACTCTAGTCATCTTGACTTTCTCATAGCAATTGTTTCACATGATTGAGTTATTCTCTTAACTAAACCATCTCCTCCACAAATTCTTCATCACTCATTCCTTTCATTCCAACTTTTTTAGCACTTTTCTTCTTCTGATTGTGAATTTCCTTAGAACCCCTACTATGAATAATAATATTCATCATCATCTCTTCCACTTTCGAACTATCCTTGTCCACTAGTGAGTTGCAACAATCCCTTCTTTTCTCTATAACAACATTTCTACTTGTCACCCATACCAAGTCATCCTCTTGGTATCTTCTCTTCTCTAGGTTCTCTATAGTAGATCCTCTTCTTGAGCACTCTTGCTCCTCAGATATCAAATATGTTGGCTATTGCATATTCAATTTATCACTCTTCTTAGTTTTCAACGAAGTTAATCTTCTATTGGGTTCTGTAACTATTTCTTCATCTAAAAGATTTTGCTACTCCTCATTTGCTCGAGATTACTTTTTATGGTAGTTGCTAGAAATTTAGTCCCGTAAACATGACTGTTTTAATGACCAAGTTAGCATAAACATCATATTCAATTTTATAATATCTATAACAAGATCTCTTCTTCCACAATATTTCTTGCATCTACTTGTTGAACCAATTCCTTTCCAACCAAGAGACTTAATTTTTACTCAAGAGCATATCAACTCTTCACTTCTCTACAATAATCTCACTTACTTACTAAGAATTCAACTTTCCTCCATCTTGATGTAAGGTTCTTCTTCTCTTCAACCTACAAATTTTAATTCTTTGTTCAAATCGTCAAATAAAATAAAAATGTTTACCAATCAAATTTCATTAAACTTAATCATTTCCAAGTTTTAAAATTCCAAATTATCACTGTTAGTTCTAAAGTTTCACCCTCCATTTGTATTCCATATTTATTTCCATTTTAACCATAAAAATGTTTAAAAGTCATTTCCTCTTGAACAAAACACTCTATTATGTTATGTCCTGTCTATCCAATTATGCTTCTACTAACCTGCATAGCCTACCCTCAAAATACATCAAAGAATTCTCTTAACCCTGTCCATGTTATTCTAAAGGATGTTCTCAAACTAATCCTCAACCTATCAATTTAAATTTTGTTGAAGGGATTTGTTTATGTTGTAGTGGCTACAAAGCCCTCGAGAATCTTGGCCTACATCCAAATTTCAAAGCCTTCCTTGGCTTTCCTTTGGTAGTTGCAAACAATCGAGCTCATCCCATGAGCTCTTGTTGAGTTTTCACATCCTCTATGCTTGATCAATCATGGGTCGTCTTTTGGCATGTTGACTGCTATGTCATGCTTGTGATTTTGTTCTAGAATTTTGAAGGTTTGTCTTTGTGTGTATGATTTGTTTTCACTCTATTGACATCGGTCGTATTCACACACCAAGTTGTAAACAATGTCACACAAGTGTTGTCGTGGTCGTTCGAGTACATATTTCAACTGTGGCACTTGTTGCTCTCACCCTTTGAGTCAGTCTCAATGAGCACATGTTCTCTTGCTGGTTTGAGGTGTCTTGTTTTTGAGTCATGATAATTGTGTGATCACATTTTTGTGTTTGAATGAGTACACTTGCTTTCACACTTAGTCAATTTTCCTGAAAATTTGTCAACTAGAAAACCCTTCGACAACTTGACCTGATCTCAGAGACATTTCACTCTACCCAAAACTGTGCAGAGCTTGAGGTTGTCCTCCACGTAGTCTACTTTGTGCAATTCTAGAAATGATCTAACTCACCGACTCATAGAAATACACAAAACTTTTCCCAGAAGCCGATCCACTTTGCGCTTCCCACAAGTCCTCCTATCAAGCCTCCCCTTGGTCAACTCATGAAAGAACTTCAGCTATGACCCTGGGTTGTACTGAGCTCCAAAATTGTACAGAGCTATCCTTCCCTAACCATCCTACTTGCTTTACAACCAACCTAGAAATTGCACAGAGTTGTCCTGCCCTCTCCATTCTCCCCGCTCTACAACCAGTCTAGGAATTATGTACAGTTATCCTGCCATGCCAAACCTTCTTCCCCAGTCTGAAACTAGCTCAATAATTGCGTAGAGATGTCCTGACGAAACCTCCTTCCCTGCTCTACAACCAACTTAGAAACTACGCAGAACTGGCCGAGACCAGACTATCTCTCAGTATTTCACAGTTTTAACCAACAACTTCTATAACCCAGCTTTGTGTTCCTCTAGAAAACTGTGCAGATTTTTCTTCAAATGCCTCCTGCTGCCCACACTGTCCTCCGTGAAGAGATTACACACATCGAAATTGGATGTTAGGGTCCAACCCTAACCCCTTTATTTATGTAACAAGATAAATGGGCCGAGTCATATTCATTGTTAGTTAGAGAGTAAATAAATCCTGCATTAATAATTATAAGTGGTTGACCCACATTAGAGAAAAGGGACCACAATTAGTTTTAAATGGGCCATAGTTAATAAATAAAGTGTTTAACCCATGTTATGCAAGGGGCCACTAGTAATTGGGTTTGGGATGTCATTTAGCTATAAATAGTCTTATTTAGTAAAGAAAATATTATCGATTCTTATTGTAATAGATCTCTACTTTGCTGGAGGTTGCCTCCTCGAAGAGTGATCCGTATTTAAACAGGAATGCAACAAATTACAAAGATAACCATATACACAAATATGCAACGGAAATAATACTTCATTTCATTAATGGAAAATACTAAAATATGCTTGCAATCAGAAATGGAAATAAACTAGCTAGGGCAATGGTAGCTTATCTCTGAGAAGAGATGTGTTGGCTACTTGCCTCTGAACTGACTTACAATGAAGCTCGAAGGCCTATTTATTGTTGAGAAACAATGAAAAACCCTTAACATTCCAAAACCTAACCCTAGGAGATGAAACGCCAAACTGTGGGCCCCGTTTAGGGGTAAGTTGGTACATCAACTTCCCGGGGTCGTAACTTTAGCATATGATCTCCGTTTGACGCGTACAATAGCTCATTAGAAAGATCTATTCAAGAACTATCATTGTTGGAATGTTCCATGGACTCGTGTTGCCCCCAGATTCCCCAAAAAACGTCGTTTAGGGCCTCAAAACGGCTCCAGAAGTTCAGGACCCGAAAAACTGCTAAAAATAGTAAGTTGTGCTACAATTAAGGAAATTGAAAATGCTGAGAAAGATAATGGTGGGGG
>APFE030325457.1:71552-100903 GCA_000404065.3 Pinus taeda
GGCTACATGCCTCTGAACTGACTTACAATGAGGCTCGAAGGCCTATTTATTGTTGAGAAACAATGGAAAACCCTTAACATTTCAAAACCTAACCCTAGGAGATGAAACGCCAAACTGTGGGCCCCGTTTGGGGGTAAGTTGGTACATCAACTTCCCGGGGTCGTAACTTTAGCATATGATCTCCGTTTGACGCGTACAATAGCTCATTAGAAGATCTATTTGAGCGCTATCATTGTTGGAACGGACAACATTGGACTCGTGTTGCCCCCGGATTCCCCAAAAAACGTCGTTTAGGGCCTCAAAACGGCTCCGGAAGTTCAGGACTCGAAAAATTGCTAAAAATAGTAAGTTGTGCTACAATTAAGGAAACTGAAAATGTTGAGGAAGACAATGGTAGGGGTCCAGGTGGACTTGGCAGGTGGCCACCAATATCCACCTGGATCAAAGAGGCAGGTGAACATTGATTCTATTTATGAATAATAAAATACTTGTTGTTTTTCTCATTTTATTTTGTGTTCTAGGCTATATTTCTTTGCATTTTTGGTATTTTGTAATTTCTCGCAGGTCAAGAGAATAAAAGGTATTATGAGAGCACTTTCTATGGTTGGTTGTACCTCCAATTTGAGGATAATTATTTTTAAGCTAGGGACGTGTTCCAACGTCTTTAAACCACGTGATCTGTCATTGAGAACATAAAACTACAATTTTGGGGAGGCATTCACGCATGAACTACAAGAGGTTATCACCCTTGTTCAACTCACTTGTAACCCCTATGGATACCCATCTAGGTAGTAGTGCATTAGACAAAACTACACACGGACTTCACTTCCATGTACCGTTGGGTATATTGGAAGCCCCATAGACTCACTTGAAACCTAGCCTCAGATAGGCTATCGACCATCTTGCTGCTACAGTACACTAGGAACAACACTCGAGGAGATTACTCACACATATGATAGGGTAGTTGGGTTATATGGCTAAGGGTATGGTAAATCCTCCTTAGTTAGCTACCTGAAATATTAGGTTGAATACTATTGTTGGACCCCTGTGTATATTACGATCTGTAGCACCTGACACTCCTTTGTGACCATAGTTCCCTCTCCTATTTGAAGATCACCTACTACCTTATATTCTAGATCAGATCTAATAGTTGGGGTTCTGTCACCACAGTGAAAATTAGGTCTAGCAGTTGGGGTTTTGCCCCCACCATATAAATCAGATACAACTATTGGGGTTCTGCCACGCCCTGCAACTCACATTCAACAGTCAGGGTTTCACAGTGTCGATCATAATCTTTGTGTAGTGAGGCTTGCTGCTACTACAGTCTAGGACCATCCAAGGATGCTTACAAGGGATCTATCCCATAAGCTTCACAACAACAAGATGATCGTAGTGGTACCATTCACTTATTACCCTCAAATTTATGGTGGTCCCAATTTTTTCTGAACTGACTTCAAGTGACCCATGCCAATAGATTCTCGAGCTTGCCCTCTTTCCAGGAATACTACCCTTAAGTAATTGATCGAGGGTTGTGTATGGTAACTACTAGATCTCAATTCATGGCCTATGCAAAGATCGAGAGCCTTGAAAAAAGGTTGGATGAGTTCCAGGGAAATATTGACAAAATTACCTCACAGCGTTGATGACTCACCAATATTATGGAGAGGTCTCATTGGAAGGATCATAGTGTTGATGAAACCTCAAAGGATAATCTAGCCATTAAGTTCATTTCCATGGAAATCACCAACATTCCCACCCTCTCCCACCCAAGCTGGACATGTATAAATTTGATGGCTCTAATCTGATAGTATGGGTAGCAGAAATGGAACAATATTTCTCCCTTAATGATATCTGCAAATATCAAACTAAAATACATGTGGGAGCCCTTTAATTGGACCAGGAGGGATGGAAATGGTGGATGTGGCATCAGAAATGTTATCTTGAGAGCATAACTTGGCACATGTTCTCAAAATTCCTATGTGACTCTTTTGACAAGGACCCTAATTTTTTGGGCCATCTCACTAAGCTTCAACAGATAGATAGAGTAAAAGACTACATTGCAGCTTTTGAGACATTGGCCATTAGAACTGACGGTCTAGGAGACAACTTCTATTTGGAGGGTTTCATCAATGGTCTCAAAGAAGCCATCCAAACCCATGTCCAGATGCACCACTCAGCTACATGGATGGATTCCTACTAAAAGGTCATCGAGGTGGAACTTTCCTTAGCTGCCCAGTCCACTATTCCAAATATTGTAGCCAAGGGTCATCCCACCCAATCTAAGGGCCTTACCCAAACACTTAAGGTTCAAAAGGTGTCTTGAGAAAAAATGGATATAAGAAGAAAACAAGGATTGTGCTACTATTGTGATGACAAATACTCGTCAAGGCATAAATGAAATGAACCAAAATTATTTCAAATTGATACTACTAATAACAGCTCATTTGAGGAAGTCGCACGCCTTTGGGGGTCTAAGGATGAAGTTGAGGAAGCCCATCCTGACAATGATCTCACAGCTATGCCATATGAACCAGTTATCTCACTACATGATTTGGTGGGCATTTATTCACCTCAAACTCTCAAAATCCGAGGCTTTCTTAAACATCCACTAGTTGTGGTATTGATTGATAGTAGTAGCACTCATAACTCTATCCATAAGCGAGTTTTCGAAGCTATTCATTGTTTTGTGTGTATAGTCTCTAATTTTCAAGCCCTTATCACTAATGGGGGGACCATGAAATGTGAAGGCCGTTGTAAAAATATTAAAATTTACCTGGGAGACTACCTCCTAAAGAACCACATGTTTTCTAATTAAATGGGTGGTTATGACATTATCTTGGGCGGTAAGTGGCTTCGCACATTGGGAATGACCACATTCATACATTACGTGGACTCCAAGAAGGTGTTGCTACTATCATAAACTCGCATCGAATGGAAAATATTTTGGAAAAGGTCCATCATGGAGTCATCGCCCAATTTAATGCCATCTAGGCCATTGAACCCACTACTCCTCATATTCTTCCTGAGATGCAAACAGGTCTTAGACTGCCACCAGCAGGTATTTGGAAAACCTACAAAGCTTCCACCCTCTAGGGGTGAACATGATCAAAACATCCCTTTGGTCCCGAGGGTGCAGCTGCCTAATGTGCGCCCATACCGATATCCTTTCGCCCAAAAGAATGAAATTGAAAAAATCATGAAGGAAATCCTTAAAGCTAGTGTTATTCGTCCCAACATCAGTCCTTATTCATCACTAGTGGTCATGGTGCTAAAGGAAGATGAAGAATGGCATGTGTCCAGAATTTCATGCCCTTAACAAGCTCACTGTCAAAGAAAAATTTCTTGTTTCAGTTGTGGATGATCTTCTTGATGCATTACATGGTGCTCAATTCTTTACCAAGCTACATATTTTCTCTAGCTATCAGAGAATAAGCATGAAGGAAGTACACATTCCCAAGACTTCCTTCCAAACTCATGAAGGCTTTTATGAATTCTTGGTCATGCCATTTGGTCTTTGTAATGCTCCATCTACTTTTCAAAGTGTCATGAACCACCTTCTAAAACCATATCTCTGAAAACATTTCCTTGTCTTTTTTGATGACATTCGCATCTACAGCGTAACCTTGGACAAACATCTTCATCATGTAGATATGATTTTACAACTTCTCTAGAATCACAAATTATTTTTGAAACTAGCCAAGTGCTCTTTTGGTGTGGAAGAATTCAAGTATTTGGGACACATTGTGGGTCGTGAAGGAGTGAGGGTTGATCCAAAAAAGATACAGGCAATGAAATATTGGCCCTAGCCAAAAACCTTGAATAGTTTGAGGGTTCTTGGCTCTCACTGGCTACTAACGCAAATTTTTCCACAATTATGGTCGCATTGCTAGAACCCTCACTAATATTCTCAAGAAAAAATAATTTATCTCGACTGATGCAGCTTAGCACATCTTCGTAGCTCTCAAATAGGCCACGTGCTCCACTCTCGGGGAACAGACTTTACTAAATATTTTGTGATTGAATTTGATTTCTTCAATACTGGTATTGATGTTGTATTAATATAGGAAGGTCGACCATTGGCTAGCCAACAAATGAGTGGAAAAAATCAAGGTCAATTTACCTATGAGAAAGAAATGATGGCCATCTTACATGCAGTAGACACCTAGCGACCATACTTGTTGGGGCGACGTTTCCAAAGTCACACAAACCATCAAAGCCTAAAATATTTTTTGGAGTAGCGTCTATCATCTCCACAACAATATAAATGGCTAGCAAAAATGCATCCTAATTAGTCATTCGACTACTCTTGTAGGGATGATATTCTTCGCTACAAGGATAGAGTAGTTATATCCCTGAAATCCACCCTCAAAACCATCATTTTGGAAGAGTTGCACTCATCTCCAAATGGAGGGCATTCATGCTT
This sequence comes from Pinus taeda, assembly GCA_000404065.3. Lineage (NCBI taxonomy): Eukaryota > Viridiplantae > Streptophyta > Pinopsida > Pinales > Pinaceae > Pinus > Pinus taeda. The sequence goes on from APFE030325457.1 coordinate 75,976, forward strand.
TTAAAAGACTTATGCTCACACTTGTCGTTCCTTCTTTTGGATTCGCATGAAGAATGACATTCTTTATTTTCTAGCTAAATATGATGTGTGTCAATGCAACAAAGGAGAAACGGTCAAGTTACTACGAACCTTACAGCCATTGCCACTCCCTCCCTCTGTCTAGACTAATGTTTCCATGGATTTCATCACCGGTCTCCCAAATTCGGGCAACAAATCCATCATCATGGTGGTTTTGGACATACTTTCTAAATATGCTCATTTTTGCGCTCTACACCACCCATTTACCCCCACTTTGGTGGTCAATCTTTCATGGACCATATCTTCAAACTACATGGCATTCTGACTTCGATCATGTCTGATCATGAGCCCACTTTCACCAGTAATTTTTGGCAAGAATTTTTCAAGTTACAATGCACGTAACTCCAACTAAGTACCACCTACCATCCCCAAATCGATGGTCAAACTGAAGTTGTCAACAAATCTTTGGAGACATATCTAAGGTGCTTCACTTTAGAAAAGCAACATCAATGGGTACAGTGGTTACCTTTAGATGAGTGGTCATATAATACTAGCTATCATGAAGCCACCAAGATGACACCGTACAAGGCAGTGTATTCCCAACTCCCACCTTCACTTATTTCTCATATCCCTCAATGTTTTAAGGTGCAGGAAGTTGATCAACTCCTTCAGAACCATGCCACTGTGGTAGCTCATCTCAAAGATAATCTATATCAATCTCATAATCAAATGAAGCAACAAGAATACCATCATTGTTCTGAGTGCACATTTCAAGAAGTGGATTAGGTATTCATGCAACTGCAGCCATATAAACAAACATCTCTCAAAGAAAAAGGTTGCCAAAAACTAGCACCAAAATTCTATGGACATTAGTAGATACTTCAGTGCATTGGAGCAGTCGCCTACAAACTCGTCTTTCCACCAACTTCAAAAATCCATCCGATCTTCCTTGTATCATGCCTGAAGAAAGTGGCGGGGAACAATTACAGAATTCAAACATGTCCACCTGAATTGGATGGAGAAGGATAACAATGGCTCCAACTAGAACAGGCCCTTGATACCCGTGAAAGATATCTCTATGGCTACACGATCAAGGAAGTCCTCGTCAAGTGGAAAGACACCTATCTAGAATATGCGACTGGGGAACCAACCACTATTATTCAACAATTTCCACAGCTTCAACCTTGAGGACAAGCCTTCTTTTGATGGGGTAGGGCATGTTAGGGTCCAACCCTAACCCCTTTATTTATGTAATAAGCTCAATGGGCTGATTCATAGTCATATTTAGTTAGAGAGTAAAAAAAGCCCACATTAATAATTGTAAGTTTTTGACCCACATTAGAGAAAAGGGACCACAAATAGTTGTAAAAAGGCCATAGTTAATAAATAAAATGGTTAGCCTGTGTTATGCAAGGGATGACTACTAGTTAGAGTTTTGGATGTAATTTAGCTATAAATAGTCTTAGTTATTAAAGTAAATATCATCGAGTCTTATTGTAATCGAGATCTAATCTGCTGGAGATTTCGCCCTCGAAGAGGAAAGTGAACATTGAATCTGTTTTTGAATAATATAATACTTGCTACTTTTCTCATTTTTTTCTATGTTTTGGGTTATATTTCCTTGCACTTCTCGTATTCTGAAATTTCTTGCAGGTCAAGAGCATAACACTGGATGACTTGCCCAGTGCTCCCTTGGAATATTGTGTAGTTTTAGCCCAACAACTCCCAACACCATGCCTAGCCTTCCTCTGAGAAATTGTATAGTGCTGCCTCCCTACTGGGTTTTGCCCTGCAATTGTCACTGCTCTCCTGGATTGAAAAAATTTGTCTCCTAGTGACATCTATGTGGTTTTTCCCGACAGTTCTTTAGAGCATCGCATCCTGCCCTTTGTTTTTTCCCCATAGTATCAATTCCTTGTCCCTCTCTCGGTCACCTACACCGAAATGGAAAACAATAGATCATGATATACTAGGAGAGTTTTTGGATTTCATGTCATATCATCATGAGTGATTGTAGGAACATGTACATCGATGAAGCATGGGGCGATAAAGAATGTGATGGAAAAGAGGTGCATGCTAGAAGACTTTCTCACTGTGAAACGAACATATGAAGCACAACGAGCAAGTGAGTGAAATGGACACATTCACATGCACCATCAAGTAAATTCCAAGACCATCGAAGACCTCGCAAACTTTTACATGCAGAGGTGAATATATGTTACACTGAGAGAATTTCATCACTCAGCAACACAACAGCTCGATACGGACACCACAGTTGGCCACTACATGTTAGTAGTGTCATGTGGAGTTGTGTCATGAGTTGTCTCGACCACATTACTACTATGGGCCATAGTTGTTGTAATAAATATAATTTAAAGTGGAAGTACAAGAGACCCACATATGAAGTCGAAGAGTCACGTAAAATCAAAAAGTCATAGGAAGTCAAACAATCATGAGGGAAGTGAAAGAGTCATATGGGTTAGTTATACCCCCTCATTGTATGAGAAAACGACTTTTCACCTTGGCTCTTCTCACATAGCATTGAGAGTATGTAGTTCATTCTTTGAGGAGCGAGGAGTGGCTCTAATGTCCCACTACTGGGACTAGCAATGTATGTGGTACAAATTTGTCTTGGATATTTTCTTAATTTAGAAGCCTGTCTCAGGCCTGCATGTTTCCGTGCATGTTTTGTATCCATTTTTAAGACTATTCTTTAAATGTTTGTAATCCATGTTTACTTAACCTGTACTATAATAGTTGAACTATTTCGATTATTTTAGTACTCATAATCTTGAATATGTGTTCTATTATTTTTCATTGTTGTCCCATCCATGTGGACTACTCTGTCGGACATTAGACAAACCATATTTTTGTATTTATTGGTGTTAAAGACTGTCACCCCCATGTGGACTATTCCGCTAGACAGTGTATGTGTTTTCCTTTGAACTTTGGTTTTCATGACTACCTCATCCGCTATGGACGATTCCGTTGGATGTTGGACAGACCCTTTTTGTTGTGCACGTGTGTTTCTTCCTGGGTTGGGACTATTCCCTCTCATCAAGAGGCTCACTCTTACCTCCCCCTTTTGAGATTAAGAGAACCCAAATATAAAGTTACATTAAGCACTCACTAGTCACAATCAACTCACTTTCTTGAAGTTACAAGCATAACAATCTCATGTGTTGAACAAAAAGAGCTAATGTAAATCTCTATGATAATGGAATCCAGGCCATCATAAGATAACTTTGGGTGAGAGAAAGTGTGTGAACCAGTGGAGAGTCAAGTGTGATGCATGAAGGTTCTGACACATAAAGGGGAAAAGGTAGTGCACCTCCTAGAAGCCTATAGTAGTATGTAGCTTGAAGGGAACACACGAGTGGAATGAAATCAAAAGATAAAATGAGTACTCCAAAAATTAAATTGATAGGTTAATCCAACAACACACATTCAACAAGATTCATACACTTGCATACACATTAGTTCATAAGAAAATGCATAATTTAAAAAACATATATTTCTAAAGCAACCAAATTAGTCCAACTACAATAACAACATATGTATAAAAGTGTGTTGGCTATGTTATTATTATTATCAGTGAAATTCACATCCATACATACACTATTGACGACCAATAGCCCCAATAGTGGAACATTACAGTCAAGAACACCTGCTCCTCCAAAGAAGTATACTTGCTCTATACTATGGAGAAGCTAAGGCTTGTCACAATACTCCCAAGCATTTTCTAAGCATAAGCCTATTGAAAATCTTGGCTCCCAAAAGCATATTCTATGAGTTAAGAAGTTGTATTTATAAAAAAGGCTGGGGTGACCCTTGGAATTCCCCTTTGTGACTCTTTGACTACCCTCATGACTCTTCAAATTATTTACAAATAACTCATTATATAACATGATGACCTTTCACATTCCACTAATGACACTTGGAATTTCAATTACAACATATTTACAAATAATATTACATTTTCCACATGTACCCATGTAAGATAAACTAGGCTAGAGATAGCCTAACAAGAAAAAACACTATGTCTCCAAAGTTTGGGGAGAGACTGACTCAATAACCTCCAATGGGTTCTTCTCAGTCACATATTGATGCCAAGATTGGAACTGAGTGACGATGTCTCCAAACTGCTTGATGGTGTCTTTCTGATAGAGGATTCTTGCCTCCATAGCATCTAGGTATATGGTCTTGGAACCTGTATCCAACTCGTCCTAAAGCATGCGCAAAATGTTGTTGACCATGACAGGACCACCAATGTACTTCTTCATGTTATTTGTGCTCAACTCCAAGTCATCCTTGGTGGCCTCTCACCTTAGATGCTTCATGTACCATGCTCTAGTGGATGCTTCTCGGTCAGATATTCATGCCAAGATTGGAATTGAGTGGCGATGTCTCCAAACTGCTTGATGGCATCTTTCTGATAGAGGACCCTTGCCTCCATAGCATCTAGGTATATGCTCTTGGAACTTGTATCCAAATTATCCTAAAGCATTCGCAACATGGTGTTGACCATGACAAGACCACCAATGTACTTCTAAATGTTATTTGCACTCAACTCCAAGTCATCCTTGGTGGCCTCTCGCCTTAGATGCTCCATGTACCCATCAATCTCTAGCTGGAATTGGTTCTTGGGTCTAGCCTCGGTGATGGAACCAATTGACGGGATCTTATGCATTCTCAGCATGACATCCAAACTCTTGTACAACCATGCATATGAGGCTTGTATGTTGCTAACTAATGGGGTGAGTTGCTCATATTTTTGGATCAACATCTAGACTTTTTGTTTATCCACGTCTTCTTGTGGCTTCATCTTCTTTGGAAAGTGAAGTGAGGCCCCTTTGTACCACATTTTTCACTCTTGCACATGGGTGATGGGCAGGGAAAATTTTAAGGATGGAAACTTATCTTGAAGTTTAAAGATATTGGCAAATCTTACTAGTCCCTAATATGAAAACTAGAAAATGTTTATTGATGTATTTGTAAATTTATTCAAATTTATAATGATTTTATATCTACTCTCTACATAATGTTGATTATTTTTAAGGTAATATAATTTTACATTGTAAAATTTGGGCGAATCATTTTTATAAAATATGGAAATTGGCAAATCTTTTTTTCAAAAAAATCCTAGCAAATTAGCCCACCTACAAATGTTAGCCACTAAAATTTTCCATTAGTGGGATCTTTGAGAGGATGAGAGGATACAATGATGATGTGGCTACATATTTTTCCCTCTCACTCATACCCCTCACTAGGACCCGTGTCACTGAAGTGGTGAAGGATTTATCAGTAGCAATTACCCTTGAGGTTATAATCAGAATCACTACACTCCCCCTAGGGTTACCATGGAGAAAAGAAGACAAGGACAACAACACCCTTGCAAAAAAAAGCTTCTTTCTAGAAGGAGAATAATCAATATAGGACAAAAATGGGGTTAGAAGGGAGAGCATTCCATACCCTTGGAATGAGGTCAGTTACCACCTCATCAAATATATTTCATGTGAAGGGAGATATGATGTAGTGTATGGATACCACTTCATACTCCTCCAAGAACTGAGATTTGGAGAGAAAACACCTCCTCATAATAGATTGAGTATACCCTATTTTCTTCTATAGTCCATGATAAACACGAGCATCAAGGTGCAAGAAGGAAAACATCATCAACTAGCCCATGAAGGGTTGATCAAACTCATCCTTGGAGATTCTCTACAAAACATAAGGTTCCCTATTGTGACAACATTTGTAGACATGCATGCATAAGGAGCAATTCAAGCTATTGAGTATGACAGAAGCCCTACTGCTAGTGAGGGAGAAGAAGAAACAGAGAGGAAAATGAAGAAGAGATAGAGGAAGAGACCAAAGAAGAAACATATGAGAAGAGTGAAGAAATAGAGGAAGAAAAAGAAAAGGAAGGAGGAGACAAAGAAGAGGATGAAAAATAAAATCTAAAAGAGGACAAAGGATAGAAGGATGAATAGAAGTATGCAACTCAAGGTAGAGAAGGAGAAGAATCACCATGGGTGTCTCTAGATCCTATAGAGAAAGAGGCAACAACTACTCTAATTTCCCTAAATACACCTTTAAAATCAATGGAAAGAGGCAAAGACAAACCCCACTGTACTTTAGGACAGGAAAGAGCACTAGGATTAGAAAAGGGAGACCTCAAATCCCCAAAAAAACTCCAATTATCATTGAGGATTCACCAAAACAACAAGAGAAGGCAGCCCCTCTAAAGAAAAAGAAAGGAGAAGGAACATCAAAACAAGCTTCTCCCAATTATCCAATCACCTATGTTAGGAGGCCTATCTCAAGGTCAGCATCATCAAAGGGAAAATGTCTCTTACAAATGACACAGACAGACCTACAGGAAGAAGAGACCATCCTACAAGAAACTCTGTCAAACCTACAGGAAACACAAAAAGGAGACTAAGAAGGAATTACTCAAGAAGAAATAATGGAAGAGGGCCAATAACTGAAAAAACCTAGCCCACAACCAAACCTCAACTCCTATTATAGGTTCATTGAAGGAGGTAGGGTGATACCATAGAAGTTTTTCATTCCCCTATTCTTTGAATTTGAAAAAGAAAGGGCAAGGACACACAGGTGGATGAAAATTTATAAATCAAAAGGGGTGGAGGATGTAGGCCACATGGATGAGAAATTGTAGCAGATGGGCAGAGAACTGAGCATCATAAGAGATAGAAAATAAATGATGAAATCTCAGTTAGAGGCTGAGAACACATGGCTAAGGAAGTAGCTACAAGAAAGGGAAAGCCAATTGGAAACTATGGCCAGTTTGTCCATGGAGACAATCCAGTGTAGGATGCCAGCAAAGTCATATGCCCTGTACCTCAAGGGACAATGGCCATAATTCCAGATAAAGACCCTAGCACAAATAGGAACTATGCCCTTCCAAGACTATATACAATTCATTCATATCTGTGATCAAAGAACCTTGGAAGATAGAGTAATGACATCTGAATTTTAGCCACACAATTTGGCCTTCATAGATTTAAATGTGTGGGATCCAAATCTAGAGCTAGGGGAGTTCCAATTGATGGCCTTAGCATCTTAGGTGATTCATGAGGAGGCAAGAGCTACAAAGATGAAAAAAATATTGGCAAAAGAAGAGGTTGAACCCCTTATGATCAGAGCAGAACAATCTAACCCAATGGTTATCATTAGTACCCACAACCTCATTGCAAATGATCCCAATCTTGCACCAAGGTACCTTGTTCTACAAGAACAGGTAGTCGCACACTTTGAAGACATGCCAAGATTTCTAGGAGGTGACAACCAACAAGCCTACGAGGGGAGATGAAGCAACTTACCTTACAGCCTAAAAATCATAGAATATCATTCTCCTGAGAGAATGAGAGAGGCACTAAATAGAAACCCGATGTATAAGAAAACACTACAAAGGCTCAAAGTCAGTTGGATTAGCTTGAGGCTCAGTCCACCATTTCTTTTGGGAATGTTGGAAGGAAGAAAAGAATAAGAAGAAAGAAAGCAGTGGGAAGAGATAGAGAAGAATGCACGGTTTTATTCACAAGAGGAAGAGGCTACAACAGAAGCATGGGATGTTAGGGAAGCCACCAAAGCAATGAAGGACATGGACATAGATTGAGTTTCTCAGAGGATGAGCAACGCTTTAGTAGGGGGTGAGATGAGGCTCATCATTGGGTAAAATATATGGACCTTAATACACCTCCAAGCTTACTAAAATCAACTCTTCTCATAATTCTTTACATGTTTTAATTATATTTTTCTTAATGAGATGAGTACAAGTAAGATGTTATGTCTAGTGGTCAAATGTGCATTGATTGCACTTTTTTGGGAGAAAATTATGGCTAATTAAGGTGCAAGAACTTGAATGGGACAAGGAGGAGAGATTACAGGAAATGGATCTCCCTCATTAAATCCTCACTCACTTGAAGATCCCTCAATCGAATCACACTAGCTCGGAGTTACAACCAACCGAGTCATGAGGATCATTGGTAGCCAAGCTAGAGATAGTCTAGAACCAGTTAATCTTAAGATTAGGTCCAAGCCTCCCTAGATTTAAGGTTGTTGGCAACTTCAGTTCTATAAATAAAGAGGCCTAGAGCCTCATTAGTATTCATATTTGTTATGCAATATAGCTAAGCAGTTTTTGAGTTGAAGGATAGTGAGCAAATATTGTTATGTATTTTTTGATATGATAATGAACATGAGCATTCCCTTAATCTAGCACTGAGTTGACTCAGAGGGCTGAAGCTCTTGGGTTAGGGCCCAACCCTAGTAGCATAGGTTCCTCTTACTGTACTTGTATGCTTAGGTTATTTCATAGAGTACTTGTTAAATTGATTTTGGTGTTATTACATTGCAACTATTGGTAAATTCGTTTAGTTTTCTTTCATTTGTGCCTAGCTTTAACAGTAGAATTAGAGAGATAAGAAAATATTGAAAAAAGGCTCATAACATGTGTATCTTACCTCATTGCTCCCTTCAGGGACCATGGTTTGAGGAAGAACTCCCATTCAGTCCCAAAAAGATAGAATTATGGTTTCTTATGAATTTTAGGGTCTTTCTGCTAATTAGGTCATCATCTTTCATTTTTAGAAGATAGGTTTTAGTTTTCATTTATGATATCTTAATTTTTGTATTAAATTTCATGTTTATTTCATAATATGTTTCAAGCATTTCCATACATGAACTTGGCAAATAAATGATGCAAATTTTGTTTCCTTATATTGTTGTAAACCATTCTTGTTTTGAAATGATTTATGGATAAATGGCAACAATGATTTATATGTTGCAAGAGTTTCAATATTATAGGAAGACCTCATATGATTAGCCTCAACCAAACCTTATCCACCCATGATCACCAAAGGACACTAAATTCTCAATTCGAGTTATCATTTTACAAGGACAACTTGCCATGCTTGTTGAGAAAATCGAACCATCATAGAGCTTTTGTTTGAGTTGTGAGTGAGTTCCAACCAATTCCTTACCTTATTCCTTCCATCACTCACCTTCCCTAAGCTCCAAACCACTATCCAAATCACTCCTTATGATTTCGGCCTATTCCTATGGGAAAACAGGGGATCCTATAGGTGAACTAGGACATCCTATAGGAAAACATGTAGTGGCCTGTTTTGAGCCCGATTTGTGAAAAATGCATCATGAAAGCTAGGAGAAGACCCCTGCTTGCCTCCCAAGCCATTTGACCCATCACACTCATCTCCCTCCACCCCTATCCCACCTGCCATGCAACCAAGAAGGATTAGCATCCATGTTTTCACAGAAAGGCAAAACGAAAAAGGTTGTTATGCTTATTCATGTGCACTATAGTTAAGTGCTTGTTTAGATCCGGTTAAATGCTTAAGTTAGTTAGGATTTCACATGTGTTAAATTAGAATTCTTTTGAAGCAAGGTATCTTAACAAATAGCTAGATGATTTTTGTGTTTTAGGCATCTATTTTAGTCATTCATTAGTGCAGTAGGTAGCATTTTAATCCTTTCAATTAGGGTAAAATTCTCCTTTCTCAATTGGTAATCAAAATTCTTTTAAATAATTAGAAGGATTGTTTGAGAAACCCTAGTGGTCTATCACCCCAACTCAACAGTGAGAAAGAGTGGACCCATTACATCTATTTGTGTATACAGCACTGTCACTTCCAAGTTTGTACGAACCCCAGGTTGAGGAAGTAAAGTTGGTAGCCCCAGGAGTTGTAGCATTCTTGCTACAATATTGGTGCTCATGAGAGCCATACATAACTGTTGTCATAAAACACACATATAACCAACATAATAACAACAAAATACTCATGAAAATACATCCATATAGACCACATATAATCCATCAAAATTCTCATAAAAATACAAGGAGAAATAACCTTTCATTAATGATGCAAAAACAAAAACTGAGATGAGACTTCTAGCTCCAACAGACCATAGAATGGTTGAGCCAAACCTCTCATCAGCCATTCACCCCCATGCCATATTCCAAGCATGAATGTGGGACTCAAACAAAAAGAACCAACTAAGGCATACCAAGGCTAAACCACCTCGCCCTCATCAATAGAAACCAGGATTTATTGTAATCCATCCAAGATCACTAGGCCAACATAATGAACACATCATAAAAAGATTTATTTTGATCTCTACCTGATCACTAGGGCAAACAAGCATGGATGCCACCATATTTCTCCACCTACACTGTGAGGAATTTTCGTCTGTCCTAGTCTCTTAGGCTTTACAACAATCCAAACTCAGATCACAAGGCCTTAAACTGAGACCCACTCTCCAGGCTATACTACATATCACATACTCGGGATTACTAGGACCGACAAAGAGAAAACCACATCTTTTATTTATTGTATATTCTTTCATTCACCAGCAAGGATTCCTAAGACCATCGAGGAAACACAATCGTGGCTTTACTGCAACCCCTAGTCTAGCTTATGGGTCACTAGGCCAGTGGATTTTCTGTGATCCACAGTGTAGTTCAGGGACCACTAGGCCATGTGCTCTATCATTCAGAGATGCATCCCACTTAGCTTCGAATCCATCCAGAAATCAACTTCAACCAAAACATGAGAACCCCATCACAGCATGGCTATCTAGAAATGGAAAGGCTTTGTTAAAAGCACTGTTACACCTGGAAAATCCCATTCCACAATAGAAAATGAACCACATGAAATATCATACATGCCAAATATAGTAAGGAAACTACACATGCAAATTGATACCTGCAATGAATCCTGTTGTAGCTACTTGATCCTACCTTTCCCTACTTTATCTTTTCTTCCTCTTGCATCCTTCTCCTTGCTTGACCCAATGCCAAAATCCTCCAAGAAAACTCTAAGTGTCCATGAGTGTGAGAGAGAGGGAGATTATAATGAGAGAGCTCCAAAACTCAACCAGCAAAAGGTTACCAGCTAATCCTTAGAAGCATTTTTATGTATGAGGCCTCTATTTTCTTCATTTTCCATTATTTTCCTTCAATTTCCTCCTCACATGCAACTTGTGACCTTTCACCTCCCTTTTCTCCTAATTTCCATTATTTTCATAAATAAATGTGCCAAAAATGATTTTTTTCCTTTCCAAAGCCTTAGCCATTTCCTTTCCGAATTCCCTTAGCCATAACCAGGAAAATGAACACCCGCTAGGATGTCTTTCCAAACATTCATCTTGGAATAGGTGTCCCATCAACCATGGTTATTACTTTTTCATTTATTAACTTTTATTACATGGAATTTTCACCAGGGTTGTTATAAAACCCATCCCCTTGGGGAACACCATCCTCGGTGTTAGTCCACACCAAGACCTCAGCAAAACCACTGAAAGTAAACATACTGCTCATGGAGCTTTATAACATATTTCGATACAGTATTCATAATGAACACCCTGCTAAAAACAAAACCAACATCATAAAAACATGAAACCATAATGACATGACACCATACCTCTTATTGGAGCTTTATAACTTAGCTCATGGCAGTATTTTCATCGACATCATCAAAAAATATACTAAAACATATATGAAAACATATACCAAGACATATACCAAAACACCATACCAAAACCACTTTGCCTCAATTAGAAAACAAGGAAGGATACATAGCCCACATCCGATCCACCATCTCGCATGTAGCTTCATCGGGCCCAAAGTGCTTCGAGTGCAATTTAACTTGCATGATTGCTTGGTTCTGGAGCATGAGCACCTTTTTTTGCAATATACACTAAGGATCCGACTGGAATTCTCCATCTGGTTCCACCTACAATACAGAACATTCAATCACGTGATCAACATCTCTAACATATTTATTAAGCAATGATACATGGAAAACATCATGGACTTTCACTGTTGGAAGTAGTCCAAGTTGATAGGCTACTAGTCCAATCCTCTCATTGATACTAAATGGTCCACAAAATCATGGTGCTAGCTTGGCACATTATCCAATCCATAAGGAGATCTTCTTCGATTTGTTGCGCAAGTACACCTCTTCCCCAACCTCGAACTCCTTGAACAACCTATTTTGATCTGCATAGCTCTTTGGCCTATCTTGTGCTACCTTTAGATTCTTCTTGATTACATACATTTCTTGTTCCATGTCTACCGACATATCTGGTCCAATAAACACCCTATTAACTAGATCACTCCAACTAATAGGAGTATTGAAACTGTGCCCATAAAATGCCTCAAAAGGACTCATCCTCAATGACTCTTGATAACCATCATTGTATGCAAACTCAACCAAAGGAAGATACTCCTCCCACTTCCATTATTTATGCATCACATACATCCTCAAAATGTCCTTCAATTTCTTGTTAACCCTCTGTGTCTATCCATCTGTCTACGAATGATAAGTTGTACTGAAGGACAAATCTTTGCCCAAACCTACAAATAACTCCATCCAAAACATGGAAGTGAACTTTGCATCCCATTATCACACAATATTCTTTGGAAGGATGAATACCTATGCTACATCACTAGATGAGAATGTAGACTTCACTGGAATGAAATGTGAAACCTTTGTTAACCTATCCATAATAACCATGATGGAATCATGTTGTCTAACTATCTTCGATAATCTTGTAATGAAATCCATGGAAATGACCTCCAATTTCCACTCTGGAATTGCAATAGGCTATAACATTCCACCTAGATGTTTGTACTCTGCCTTCACATGTTGATAATCAAAACACTTAGCAATAAACTCTGCTACATCCCTCTTCAGATTTGGACAATAATAGAATTTCTTCACTATAGTCAATGTCTTTTGATAACCTGGGTGACTTGAATAAAGTTTCACATGAAACTCTCTCAAGATCACCTTCTTGAGCTCACTTCTATCTGACACATATATCCTATATATGAATATGACCAATCCATATGTTGTAAGACAATAATCCACACCCTATGCAACTGCACCTGTGCATGTACCTATACTACCACCTGTACTTGTACATGCACTATCACCTGTACTTGTACCAATACTATCACTTGTACATAGACATGTACTCTACTGCGACCTATGAAAAATCTGCATATATCTAACATCGTGCTGACTTTCCTACAAGATCCTATCCCCTAGAGATGTCCTATAGGAGCTCATATCTACCAAGTGATTTACCTGTACATGCCTACTAAGAGCATCTACCACCCTGTTCTATTTTCCTTTAATGTATCTGATCTCAAAGTCAAACTCACTGATCCTAGTCAACCATCTAGCCTGTTTGGCATTCAGATTCGACTGGTCAAACAAATATCTCAACCCAATATGATTAGTCATCAGTACAAACCTCCTACCAAAAATATAGTGCCTCCACATCTTCAAGGCATGTATGATATTTGCTAACTCGAGGTCATGTGTCAGGTAGTGCTACTAGTTATCATTCAACTTTTGTTACTCATATCATAGAACTTATCCATCCTACATAAGGAGTTCACCAGGTCCTCTCTTGCAAGCATTTGTGCATACTACAAACTCTTGGTTCGCATCCGCAATCTGTAGCACTGGTGCATGTGTCAACAATTGCTTAAGCTACTCACAACTAGCCCCACACTCCTCTGTCCATTCGAACATCTTACCTTTCCTCTACAATGATGTGATAGGATAAGAAATATGAGAGAATTTCCTAATGAACCTCCTATAATAGCCTACTAGACCCATGAAAGATCTCACCTCATCCACACTCTTAGGGGCTACCCATTCCATGATGGCTCTTATTGTTTCTGGATCTACTTCAATTCCCTCCTTGGAGATGACATGACCCAAGTAGCATACCTCAGTCTAAAAGAAACTGCACTTGTTGAGCTTAGCATACAACTGATGCTCTCTCAACAACCTCAACACTATTGTGAAATGCTTGGCATGCTATTCCTCTTTTTTATAATATACCAATATATCATCAATGAACACAATAACAAACTTATTCAAGTACAAATGCAACACACTTTTCATCAAACACATAAATGTAGTTGGAGCTTTAGTTAAGCCAAATGGAGCTACAACAAACTCATAATGCCCATACCTAGTCTAGAAAGAAGTCTTGTAAATGTCCTCCTCTTTTATGTGTACCTGATGGTATCCAAATCTCAGATCAATCTTCGTGAACATTGCTACTCCCTTCAACTAATCAAACAAGTGACCAATCCATTGTAAGATATATATGTTCTTGATGGTCACTTTATTCAACTACCTATAGTCAATGCATAATCTAAGAGTTACATCTTTCTTCTTGACAAGCAATACAGGTTCACCCCAAGGTACACTTGGCCTAATGTATCCCTTGTCCAACATTTCCTTCAACTATAGCTTTAACTCAACCAACTCAGGTGTGCTCATCCTGTAAGGTGATTTTTATGATGGATCATCCCCTGGCACTAAATCAATAGAAATGTCTACCTCCATCTGAGGTGGGAACTCTGTATTGTACTCAGGAAACACATCCTGAAACTGCTGCAAAATTGGGTACCTTCTCAATGCATTGGATTCCTCAACCTCCTTATCTTTGTCACTAGAATTTTTCATTGAAAATAACATATACCCTCTCCTACAACTATGCTTTCCTTGCATAGTTGTCACCATCCTAATTGATGTGGATGTCTTCTTACCCTATAAGACTCTTGGTTCCCCACTGTCATCAACACACCCAATGGATGTTTCATAACAGTCTACCTTGGTTCTATGAAGATACAACCAATCCATGCATAACAACATATTGTATGATCCCAATGGTAGTGCATTTAGATGTGTTGCAGTAGGCATACCATTTAAACCAAATGCACAAGCTCTTACCCAATGATGAACTCACTTCTTTGTACCTGTATCCACCTGCACTAACCAAGACTGTGCATGCAACTCTCAACTCAAACCACACTTATCCACCATGTCAGGACTAACATAGCTATAATTAGATCCAAGGTCAATCAAAATATAAATAACATGATCACAAATCTTGTCGTCCATCTCAATGATAGATACCTAGTGTTTTTACTGCCTATTGTCCACGACCTCATAAATATGACAAATGCTCTGGCCTACATCCCCAACAGTGTATGCCTCTTGTGCACTATATGTTTGAGGCCTACCACCTTCCTTTCATGGACAATATCTTTTATGGTGCTCCTTACCACATGTCCAACACTCCAACCACCTAGTACCAACACCTCTATGTTATTGCTACAAATCATGTCACTGTCTAGCTACATTAGACCTCTTTTGTGGTGGCATATTTTCTTTCTCATCTGCATTCTGATGCCTTATTCTGTTAGGCTTCCATTTACCTCTACCTTTGTCTTTTCCCTTGCATCCTTGTTGAGATTCATTCTTATGCTTTGAATGCTAATAACAGTGTTTCAATTTCCGAATGAATTCCTCAGGTGACCAAGGCTCATCATACTCAATCTGATCTCTAAATGCCAATAGAAAACCACTGGAAAACCATTGAACTTTATCCTTCTGATATCTAAGATATGGTACATACCTCAAAATCTCTAGAAACATGGTCGTGTACTCTTCATCTGTCATTGATCTCATCTTTAGCTCATAGAACTCTTTGGCCTTACTGTCATAGTACCTTTCTAACAAGGATGTATTCTTAAAAATCCTCTTGAACGTATGCCAACTCAAATCATCTATCCTAATGTCTCTGACCCACTTCAAATCTTCCCACCAAATGTTTTCTTTACCCTTCAAACTAAAGATTTCTACTCTACACTTCATGTTATATGTGTACTCATGCAACTCAAAGAATTCTTTCATCCCAAGTATCCAAGCCTTTGCATCTTATGTCTTCTTCACATATCCCTCAAAAGTAGGTGGCTTCACTTTCATAAACTCATCTGGAAAGTATCCCTTATCATTCCTCCTGTAAGGATGATAGCAATGAGGATCATGATGTCTATTAGAACTAGAATCAGAATAGTACCTGTATCCATCGCCTCTCCTATCTGGAGTATCCAACAACCTGCGATCTCTCACAATATCAAATCCATCTAACTTGTTTCTACCAGGATACCTACTTCCATATGCCCCATTAGTTCTATCCTCCTACCCATGACTAATCCAAAGTGACCCTTCTCGCTACAATTTTGACAAACTTTGAAGAACTATAACATTAACCTCTTCTTTTCTCTTGTGCTTGTATGCTCCTCTCATTTTTATCCTTAAAACTCCTTATTTCTTCCTTCCAGATTCTCAATTTTTCTGCCAAGTAAGAAGAGTTCCCCACACCACGCTACTCATTTAATTCATAGGGAGATTCTACGTAGTCTACCATGTTGCTAGGAATTTTATCTCTTTCCTGCAATGAATACTATGCCAGCTAAATCAAATCACAATAAATCAACGTACCTTAGCATAGCTCGAGGAGGATAAGTTGTGTGCAAAATAAAAATATCAACATGATACATGTATAAAATAAACATAACAACATATATACATACACAAATAAATGCATCAACACATAACCATGATTCTAGTTAGGGTCCAATCATCAATGCAAGGCCATATAAAAAATGCATTCTAGTACGTCATGCATGACAACAACCATTACTCCATTACACACATTACCACATGGAACCATCAACATGCATAAGAAATGCCTAATCAACTACACATATGCATAAACATAGGTAATCGAGCATAAGTGCTAAATTCTTGTAACCAAACCTATAAGACTGATACATGTAATAAAAAATACAAAAAGATAATCAATGAACATATAATAAAATGTAAGCAAGATATACAATATGTAACTAGCCATACACTCATGACGATGCATTCAGAAAATCAACATCAAATTACACATGACAACATCACTACAACCATGCTCAACATTATGCAAATTCCACAAGAACATGGAATGCAAGTGTAAGAGACACGCATGCAACTGACATGCATGCATTACCAACACATAACCCATCTAGTCTGAGGGGTGAACCATGCTTCAATACCATTCTGTAACACCCTCCTCCCACATCTACCCAGGTAACCATGCCAACTAACGTAAACATGTGATGAGAGGCTACTATCATTAGATTTGACCTCCTATGTGACCTTAAGGAAGTGGAATCGACAGAAACATATCACAAAGATATTCAACATCAACTTTGGGTCCCTCAGGACCCAATCCAACACATAATACAACTTGCATTTGGGTCCTACTGAAGTTTTGACAAACATAAGGCTCAGTTGCTCTCATTTTATAGGCATGAAAACATCCAGAGACCAAAAGTCACTCTCACAGGATTACCTACCAGCATACAGAGACTTATTTTGCTAATTGTTTTCCAACAACCCCATATTTTAGCCACTTTTTTAGGCCTAGATTCCCTGTCACTGCCCAGAGTGGAATGATAACTTAGGATAAGTAAAATAACAGGGAAATAATGATGAAAAAGCAATAAGTTATTAATCAGACCCCTACTTGCCATGATAGGCATTTCGTCAAACATGTGGCAAGCATGTAATCTGCATGTGTAACCAACAAAATTAAGCATAAGGATCTTGTACTTATATGAGAATCGCTAAGAACCATTGTTCGCTCATGTCATTTACTACATTACCATATATTATGCCCTAGATACATTATCCATTCATTTACAATTAAAAACATGATGAGAGCCATACATAAATGTTGCCATAAAATAGACATATAACCAACATAATAACCAAAAAAATACTCATGAAATTACAACCATATAGACCACATATAATCCATCAAAATTCTCACATAAAAAAAAGGATAAATAACCTTTCATTAATGATGCAAAAGCCAAACCTAAGATGGGACTTCCACGTTCCACCCGACCATAGAATCACTGAGCCAAATCTCTCTTCATCCATTCAACCTCATGCCATATTCCGAGCATGAATGTGGGACTCAAACCAAAAGAGGCTAAACCACCTCACCCTCATCAATAGAAACCTGGCTTTACTATAATCCATCATGAATCAATATGCCAACACAATGAACACATCATAATATGCTTTACAATGATATCCACTCGATCAGAAGGTCAAACAAGCATGGATGTGACCGGATTTCTCCACCACACTATGAGGAATTTTCTTGTCTCCTAGTCTCTCAGGCTTTACTGCAATCCAAACCCAAGTCACTAGGCCCTACACCATGACCCACTCTCCAAGATTTACCACATATCCCAAACGAGGGATTACTAGGCCCAAATATGAGAAAACATCCTCTTGGCTTTATTGTAGATCATGTCATTCACCGTCAAGGATTCCTAGGCCCAATGAAGCAACAAAATCTTGGCTTTACAGTGGATTGAATGTGATCCATAGTATGGTTCACGGGCTACTAGGCCATGTACTGTATCATTCAAAGATAAACCCCACTCAACTTCCAACCCATTTGGAAATCCAACTCAACCAAAACATGAGAACACCATCACACCATGGTTATCTAGAAATGGAAAAGTTAGGGTGAAAACACTGTTACACTTGGAAAACTCCATGCCAAAACAACAAAATAACCACATGAAATACCATGCATGACAAAAATAGCAAGGAAAATACACATGTCAATCGATACCTGCAATGAATCATGTTGTCTCTAATTGATCCTGTCTTTCCCTGCGCGATCTTTTCTTTCTCTTGCCTCCTTTTCCTTTCTTGATACAATGCCAAAATGCTCCAAGAAAACTTTGTGTCCAAGAGTGAGAGAGCGAGAATAATGAGAGAGATCTAAAACTCAACTAAAAAAGGTTACCAATTGATCCTCATAAGCTTTTTTGTGAATAAGGCCTCTATTTTTTTCATTTTCCATTATTTTCCTTCAATTTCTGCCTCACATAAAACTTGTGACCTTTCACCTCCCTTTTCTCCTAATTTCCATTATTCTCATAAATAAATCTGCCAAAAATGACATTTTGCCTTTCCAAGGTCTTAGCCATTGACTTTGCCAATGTCATTAGCAATAAACAACCAAATGAACACCCACTAGGATGTCTTTCCCAACATTGAGCTTGGAATAAGTGTCTTGTCAACCATGCTTACTATTTTTTGCCTTTATTAACTTTTATTACATGGAATTTTCACCATATTTATTATATACCTCCACACCCACTCTTTTTTGTTGGAAATATGTTTTCATTGGTGTAGATAGGGTTTTCATTAACCAGATGGTTGGAAATATGTTGTCAATAGGTGGTACTAGGTGGCACAGGTGTCAAAGAGATGTCTCAGGAGAGCAGGTTCTAGGCACAAGAAGAAGGATGAAGGTGTAATGAATAGAAGAGGCTTTGAATTTTTTTTTAGGAATCATATCAACTCAAAGTAAAAAATGGATCGACTCAATTGAAAATTTCTCTAAAGTATCTTTCTAATGGTATATAGAAGTCTTTAAATGGGCTGATGGATCAAAATATATAGGAAGCCAAAGATGGGCCTACAAAATTCAAAGATGAGAAAAATATTGGAACCATGGAACCCCAGAATCCCATAACAACATTGATCTAGGGTAAAAAAAAGTAGACCCAGAAGCTCCTAAACCCAGAACCTTGTAACGAATATTAGAGTGGTGCATCAGGGTCAGAAGGTCGGAGGCCCGAAATCCAAGAATCCTGTAACTTTTTAAGAATTGGAATTTCGGGAAAGTGTTGAGCTTGAGAGCACCCAGACTCTAATATATACAAAGAGAATATATAGGAGACACATCCAGCGGAAGAAAATTGGGCCATTTCGAGAATCCTGTGAGACTGTAACCTCCTTGTAATTATAATTTCTAAAAGCATCAGGATGAGGGGCTTAGGTGGTTGATCATTTTTTTAAGAAATAAGACCAAGGGTACATAGTAGTTATAAAGGAAAATAGGCCCCCAATAGGACTTTAAATGGGCTTATCACTAAAAATATTATCTGATGGTCAGAGATATCACTCGTATGGTGAAAAGTAATAGGTTCCAGAGAAAAAGGGGTGAAAGGCCAAATTCGTGAGATTTGGTAAAAATTGCTTTTGGAAATTAGAAATGGTCATGAAGGACTTTGTGCCTATACCAAAGTTCTTAGGCATGCCATATGATTCATAAGATATTTTGGAAGTAATGATTGTCAACAAATCCTTTGGGCTTTGTAATGTACGATTCAACACCTATTTTTGGAATAAGTGATGCTGCAATACACTTGCATGGACACTTGAGTCAACAACTTTAGTTTAGCAAGATTCGAATTTTGGTAGTTAAGATAGACACTATGGAAGTTGGAAAGTAGATTTGGAACTAAAAATACCACCTTGAGTTGCAATACTAGAATAGTAGTTAAGAAGCAGATTTGAAAATTATGGTAAAACTGGAGGTTCGGCAAATCTAGAAAAGCCTCGTTAAAACTTGTAACTCACCAAAATTAAGGAAAACAACAGTTTAACTTAGAAATTATTGAACTAATAGGTGAAGAGAAAAATTAGACTTAAAGAATAGGTTCAGTAGACAAATTTTGAGCAGAACAAAGGAAAAATTATAAGAAAACCATGTAATAGATCATTGAACAAGTTAACTTAATATTGAAGCCAAAAAATATTAGTCTAAAATTCTTTCAATGCATAATTCGAGCAATAGAGTTAAGGTGATGGGTTGAAGGAGTGTGTTTGGCAGAGTGTGTGGATGGTATTTGTTTGTGAAATGTTATGCACAATGGTGGTATGCATCAACGGTGAATTAGAGACAAACCTTGGTATTTAAAAAATGTTTTAGATATGCAAAGAAGTACATGGATCATAGGTGTTGATGTTGCTAGTGCATATAGGATGGTGATATGTTCAGTAATGAAAAAATGGTAAAGGTGATGGTGTTTTGTATCCATAATCAAGGATTGTTGAAGGTGTTTGCATCAATAATAAGATATTGTTGAAGGTTTTTGTATGGTGGCTTTGGTGAGCAATTGAAGTGAGAAAAGTCGATGTGTTTATGAGGTAATAGGTGTATCGGTTCTAGATAGAAAATGAATGAAAGAATCAACAAGGCCAACAAGTGGTCTCTTGCAGATCAGGGGTTGGATCTCCTTCCATTGGGTAATTTTTAATGTTTGGGGGAAATAGTCCCTTTCAATAGACACTGATAAATGAGTAGGGGCAAGAGTCCCTTCCAGTGAGTAGTGGTAAATGAGTAGGGGAAACAGTGCCTTTTAGTTGTAGCTAATAAATGAGTAGGAATAGAAGTTGCTTTTAGTAGAAGATGATAAACCTACAAGTGGTAGTGGGGGATTGATGTAATAAAATTGAAAATTTTAATAAAAGGAAGTTTGATGTCTTATGTTTATGTCTCCCATGTGCTTATGATATTATGTTTCTCATGATTAAGTTGTGTTATTGATCCATGAACTATTGCTAAAGTATTGAAAAGTATAATTTGTGAAAAGTTATATAATTTGGTCAGACTACTAATTCACCCCCCTCTCAGTAGTGTCCTAATTTCTATTATATCTAACAATCGGTATCAAATTCGAGTTACTTCAAATCAGTTTAACAACTGTAAGAAAGATGAGGGGCCATGGAAAATTGGGAACAAGGATATACTAACAGGGCACCAATGTTCAATAGAACAAACTATGTGTGTTGGAAAGTGAGGATGGAGACTTACATTTGATCACTTTGATTTTATGTGTGGGATGTTGTGGAAGAAGCATATCAAAGGCCTCCAATAGTGGTTACCAAAGATCAAAAGTTGGATTTTACATAAAAAGCTATGAAAATGAATGCCCTGCTTGCTGGTCCACCTGAATCGAAGTTTGTCAAGGTAATGGATTTCACATCATTTGAATCTATCTGGGAGAAGATAAGAAACCACTATGAGGGAGACATCAAGGTAAATAAAGATAAACTCCAAAATTTCATCTTTAATCATGCATGATGATGAATATATTACACAATAGTTTTTGAGAGCTGATAAAGTTCTAAACACCATAAGAGGGCTTGATGAGAAGCTATATGAATCTATGATAGTTCAAAAAGTGTTAAGATATATTCATGAGATTTGTAATCCCAAGGTGTTAGTCATTGAAGAAATGACCAATCTAATCACTCTCACTTTAGAACAAATTCTTTGAATAGTCACTATCTATGAGATGAGTATTTCTAAAGGCAAGTCTGCAACCAAAGAATCATCCATCAAATCAGAAAATAAGTTTAATAAAAAGCACAAAAATAAGACTAAGAAGAGAGGTTTTAATGTTCAAAAAGAGATTTATTGAGAAATTGAACATAGTCAATCCTCAGATGAGGAAATGGAGGGTGAGAGCTCTAAATATTTTATGCTTATGGCCATAGAAAATTTGCAATTTCAGGTTGTTAATTCTAATGATGAAGAAGGAGAGGTAGACCTTGAAGGAGAACTATTAATTAGTCTTGATGAAATAGAAAGGTTGAGGAACAAAAATAAAGTCCTTAAGGAGTCCTTAACGAAATAAAAGGCTCAGGTTGTTGAGTCATTGCTCTTGCAAATAGAACATCATATTAAAATAAAATTATCCTTCAACCAATAGCTGAATGAAAAGGTTCAAGCATGTGAGAATTTGGAAGGAGAGGTTATGTTGCTGACGAAGGAGTTGGAGAAGGCCAAAATGTAGCTTAGTTTTAATAAAAAAATTAGTAAAGAAACTGAGTATTTAAATGAGATATTGGAGGCTCAACATGTCACTGAAGATCATAGTGGTCTCAGCTTTAAATCTAAGTCCAGCACAACAACTAATCTAAAATGAAACAAAAAAATTACCTTTATTATAGTAGCTAAAGAAGGGCCTACACAACGACAAAAGAGAGACATGCAACCCAAAGATTAGATCCATAAAAATCACTAGTAGCAAAATAATAACACTAGCTAAGAAAATCAAAGTGCCCAGAATTTAGTCCAGTGCAAAAGAAAATTTTCCAGGTACAATGATAGTTTCCTAGGGTATTGCTTCACATGTAATAAATATGGCCACAGAGTAGCCAATTGTAGAGTCAATCTGTTGGCATTATGATACAGGTGTTGTGCTTGATGGCAACTCACTCAGAGGTATGATACAGGTGATGGCAACTTAATCAGATGGCAGATCTAGTGTAGTAGGTCAAAAGAAAGGTATACGCGGATTAGACTTGATGAAAGCAAGTATATACGCAAGTTATCTAAGAAAAAGGCGTGTATACGTATACACGCAGGTTCACAGAAGGAAAAGCGCGTACATGGTTTTTGGTCCATGTTATTTGGTCCATGGTATTTTGGTATTGGTCCATGGTATTTGGTTCGAAATGACGACCCTAGGTATTGGGTCCATGGTATTATTTCTACAAGGTTTTGTACCATGGTATTGAGAGAAGCCTAACCTATATAAGGAGAAGATCATTAGGCAAATGGGGGGGCAAGGAATGGATGTCTGACGAAGTGGGAAGATCTAGTATTGCTGGTTATCAGTTTGTGATGCTTGGCTTGGGTTGGATATGACAGCGAAGGTATAAGTAACTATCTTTAGATCTATACACAGGTTGTCTTTGGTGAAAGCGCGTATACACGCGGTTTAGATATATTCAAGTAGCATATGCATTATGAGATTTGGTGTTTGAGGTTGTTGTTGGTCCTAGTGGTTGTTGCAGAGTTCTGGGTTCTGGTTTGTGTTCGGTGTTTTTGATGACAGGGTTTCAGTGATTCAGTATTAGGTGATTTAGAGATTTATGATGTAAGTTTAAGTTGATGATAGATTGATGTTCATGGATCCGGTCTGAAAATTTATGAAACGTGGTCCCTGAAGAAAAGAAGGTTGTAGCCTTCTGTAGGTCAGCACATACGTACTAGTATTTCGGCTAGTACAAGAGCTAAGGGGGTTGTAGCTCCCTTCCAGAAGTAGATGGAAAATGAGAGAGGGTTGTAGCCCTCTGCAGGTTGAAGCCTGCGTGTTGCTAAAGGACTGCACCAGTACATTTTAAAAGAAGTTTCTTATTAAAGGAAGAAAGAGACGAATCACAGCAGGGGGTTTTCACCCATATTGGGTTTCCACCTTATATCATGGTGTTCATGTGTGCTTCTTATGTGTGATGATCTGTACTGTTTTACTACACCCGATCATTGTTAATATGGTTAATAATGTTCTGATGCATTTACTGAAGATAAGCTAACTAAAGCATAAGATTACTGCATGTACGGTAGTTGCATTTAACATAGTCGCATATATACGAGGATATACTAAACTGAAGCCGCGTATATGAATCTGAGTATGAAAAATGAAAAGTATCTGATTTGAAAATACTGATTCACCCCTCCTCTCAGTATTATTTCCAAAAATTGGTATCAGAGCAGGTTCTTTTGAAGAAGCTTGATTGCTTGAAGGAAAAGATCCATCAGAATGGCTAATCCAAAGAGAGAGGCACACATCAGACCACCAATCTTTGACAGGAAAAACTTTACCCACTGGAAGATAAGAACCACAGCATATCTACAATCACTTGGAGCAGAAGTTTGGGGAATCGTAGAAGGTGGATATAAATTCCCATAAGCAATTCCTATAGATGCAACAGAGAGAAAGCAATATGAGCTCAATGCCAAAGCTATTACTCTCTTATTGGGAAGTTTGACACAATAATAATTTATGAAGGTCATGCATTTCAAATAAGCTAAGGAAATGTGGGACAAAATCATTCTAAGCTACGAAGGAGATGAACAGGTAAAAGGAGCAAAGCTTCAAACTCTTAGAATCCAGTATGAAAATCTTAAGATGCATAGTAATGAAAGCATAGCTAATTACTTTCTGCGTATGGATGAGATTGTAAATTGTATGAGGAATTTGGGTGAAGAATTTAAGGAAGTTGTCTTAGTTGAAAAGGTTTTGAGATCCCTGTCTACTAAATTTGATTCCAAAGTGTCTGCCATAGAAGAAAAGGAGAATCTGTAGAAAATCACCATGTCACAGCTTCAC